>OX451348.1:35933862-35992497 GCA_949629155.1 Myopa testacea | reverse complement strand
CTTTAATTTTTACTGTGCGTTTGTTTTTTTCGTCGAATTGTGAGTGTTGCTTCGTTTCTGTGGCCGATTTTGTTTCTGTGGCACGTTTATTTTTGGCATCTACACAAACACACACACACACATGATGTGTAGATGTACAGATGCATACACACACACACACACACGCGTGTAAACGTGTATCGCCAGACAGCAGATGATACAAACACGGAGTGCGTTCAGAAAGAAAGCCATCAAAAGCAAATCAACAGAAAGTTTTTCCGCAAACAAAACGGAAAAATGAGCAAAAACTGAAGCATTTTTGTATTTTTTTCGCATAAGAATTAAAATATAACAAAAAAAGAAAAAAAAAAACAAACACTGAAGTGGAAAAAAATGAAAGACAACAACAACAGCAACAACAGCAACAACAACAACTGTTAGAAGCTCAAACAGATGCCGCATGCATTCACACTCATCGTGTGTGTGTGTCTGTTTGTGTGTATGTGTGGGTGTGTGTGTGTCTGTTTGTATACATAATGTTGATGCACATGTTGCTTGCACTCATGCATACTCTGAACATTTGCGTGTTTACCTTGTGGCTTAATTAGACAGGAAAAAAAAAAAAAAAAAAAAAAAAAAAAGGAAAAACCAAGTGAAAAACCTTTGAAAAGCCGATTGATTGTGATCACAAACAGAACAAAAAAGAGACTGAATGGAAAGAAAAACCAAAGCAAACAAAGGAAAAAACAGCAGCTGAATTTTTCGTTTGCATGTTGCAAAAATTCGCTGCAGCAGCCGCTTCTCATGCTTCCCACACGTTTACTTCATTTGATTTCAATTCATTTCATTTCATTTCAATTCATTTCATTTAAATTCAATTCATTTCATTTGATTAACACATGATGTGCAATGATTTTGTGCAGGGCGCTCGTGACGTATGAGCGACTTTCGTTGCAGCGCCGCGGATGGATTGAATGTCGCTCATACGATGCGGTGTACCAACAGAATGATTGATCGGCTTTCGATTGCGATCGCTGCGGGGCTGAGAAGAGTCTCAACACCCGCAAACGTCTTTCACTCATTTTTGATCACTTCAATTTACATTTTTTGAGGATTTCAAGACATCGAAATGAATATCAAAACGGAAATAATTAAATAAATTAGTTTATCGATGAATAAAAGTGTTGTCATGTTTATTTTTGGCAATTTAAAGAAATTTTTAGTACTTTTAATTACTTTAAATGAACAGAAGATTCATAATTATTATTATATAGCTTTCGAAAGAGCAATTCAAGTGATTTTTATTTATTCGCATTAATTTATCAACATTTAATTTAATAAAAAATGACTGCTTAAATAACAGCACCGTAAATTGAAGGAAACGGAAACCGAAAAGAATCTGTAGTGGAATTCAACTGTTTTAGTACTCTTTTAGTTTGTATACAAAACTGATGGCATTCCACTCTGATTTGTTTCGCAACATCGCAGCACGCACACAATGTTGCTGAACAATGTTGCCAACTGGCGCATTCATCCTCGCCTCGAAACACGCCAGCTAACAGCAAGATTATCACAAAAAAATGCAAAAAAATAAGAAATCAGCTACAATTTCACACGTTTAACTGAAATTTCAAAGAAGAAAACACACGGAAGGAAGGCAGGAGAGTAGAAACAACCAAAAAACAGCAACAACACCAACATCGAGAGGAGTGCAGCAACAGAGCCATCATGCGGCCAACATGCTTGACCACATAAAGCATTAAAAAAGCCAATAAAAAGATTGAATGCGACACTGCTTAAATATCAGCAGCAGTCGGAGTCGCAGCCGGAGTCGCAGCCGGAGTCGGAGCAGCATCGTCGACGGTTGTTTCTGTCGCTTAACCACTCACAGCCGCAATTTTTCCTCATTTGTTGTTGCTTGTGTTTTCCCCATACTATCGGCGGCCCCCACGCCACGCCCCCTCTCAGCCCCCCCCTCCCCCCTCCGCCGGCCCTGCGGCAGCGAGTAAACGTAACTATTTTTCCGTGCGGTTTTCTGGGTTTTTTTTTTGGAACTTTTGACTCACAGCCGCCGCAAACAGTTCAATTCAAGCGCTCGGTTCCCACAATGCGAAATACCCGTAAGCGGACCACATGACGTAATTAGCATAGTAAAGAGCTCTCGTAAAGCGTCTGCGAGCGACGACGGGCTGGCGGACAGACGGACAGACGGACAGACGGCAACCCAGCAGCAGCCACAGCAACCGGCTGTGCAACTCTAGAAACGGCGTGCGAACGTACGAATATCGGTGTGTGTGTGTGTGTGTGTGTGTGTGTGTGTGTGTGTGTGTGTGTGTCCTGTGCATCTGTCCGTATGTCCGTATGTCTGCATGTCTGTCTGGCCGTATGTCCGTACCGCTGTCTGTCGCATCAGCCGGCTTCGTTCCCGGCATCGCGGTATCGCGGCGGAATTCCTCGCATTTCGTTCGCTTTGCCGAATTCGCGTCGAACGGAGCGCATGCGCATTTATACTCAGGCAATAATTCATGTCGCCATGCGACACACATACACAGACACACACATACACACACACACACATACAAGCATACACGCAACAAACATGCTGCAGCTTTTGGTGGCTGCTTACTCCCCTGCCTTCCAGCCTGCCTGCCCCCCTCCCACTGCTCTGTCCGTCGATGTTATTGACCAAAACTGAAATAAAAGAAAATCAGTGGGAGGGGGGGGGGTGGGGGGGGAGGACAACAACAACAACAGCAACAAATGAAACGGCCACAGAATTAAACATGATCGTTATCAATGCGATTATTGATTGCCGCACCAAGTGACAGAGACAGAAACAGCAACAACAACAACGCGAACAGAGACAACAACACGAACAGAGACACCAGAAGCAACAACAACAACAACAATAGGAACAGCAGGAGTGGAACAACGTGAAGAACGAGAGAAAGAAAGAGAAAGACTCTGAGGGACAGAGAGTAGAGTCGTAGAGAGAGAAAGAGAGAGAGAGAGAAGGGAGACCGGGGGACAGGGTGATAGAGTGAGAGAGAGAGAGAGAGAGAGAGAGAGTGTGCAAGAGGGAGACAGAACGAGTGACACACACGTTCACAGTCCATTTGAGACGCTAACAAAGCCAAGAGCATGGTCGCATGTTTCTAGCGATTTTATAACAAGCAACAACTAAACAACAACAACAACAACAACAGAGAACAACATCAAAATAAAATACACAACAAATACAAATAAAACGGCATCACTACCAACAACAACAACAACAACAATCAGCGTCTTTAATTTCTGCCTCGTTTGCATGCGGCAAACAAGCTTTTGGCGCACTTGAGAGTTACTGGAGAGTTGTTGTTGTTGTTGTTGCTGTTGTTGTTGTTGTTGTTGTTGTTGTTGTTGCTGTTGCTGTTGCTGCTTGAACCAGAGGCTGACTGATTTTCCCAGGCGTTTATAAAACACTCACTCATCAAATCTGTTCGAATTGCTGTTCGTCTGCGGTTGCTTTTTTTTTTTTTGTGCTCTTTTATGTTGTTATCTTCAGTTTCAGTTGTTGTTGCTTTTTGTTTTGTTTCTCCTCACAACTCGAAAGGAATCCAAAATTGAAGTCGTCAACTTGATTTGCCGCGATTTGCGTTTGTCGTCGTTTGTCGTCAACGTCGTTGCGATGAACGACGACTTGTGGTTCGGCCGCAATGTTGCTCAATAAATGTTGCCGAATGTTGCAGCAATAAACTTGATGCTGATTTGCATAGCAACAGAAGCTACTCAATGTTTATAGATATTTTCAGCGTAGATGGCTTAAATACTTGCAATTAATTCGAAGAATTATGATGAGCCTAGAAGAGGCCGATAATTAAGAGGGCGGTGGGCGGAGGGCACAGGGGCGTGGATTTCTATGTAAACTGATTGATTTCTATGCGAATTCGAGTGTCATACTTTTTAGTGCAACATCATGTCGTGTTCGCATCGCAAGCAACACTTTCATCATCTGCGCGTTCGTTCCGTAGGGGTTCCCCGTCCCCCAGTCCCCCTCCCCCCATGATTGATGTGCAGGATTCCTCAAATTCCACCACACATCGTCGGCTGCGAAGCACGCCCATCGCAGCTGTGCGCCGTCGTCCGTCGCTCGTCGCTCGTCGTCCGTCGCTCGTCGGTCGCCCCTCGCCGGCCGTCAACATGAAGCCGCTGCTTAGCAACATGCAGCCAGTTATTACATAATTATTCTTGCTGTCAAGCGAGTGCATCAGCGCAGCCCGCAGCCGAAATCACCGATCAATTTTCTTGCGATTCGCTCGCTCGCATTCACTCTCGCCCGCTCGCTCGCTCGCTGTCTGCGCTCTCGTTCTGGCGCTGGTCCTCTTGGCTCTCCGGCTGTTTTTCTGCTGTTTCTCTGCACATCCGCGGCGAGGAGTGCGGCAGAAGAACCCATCCACCTGTTGTTCGTGGACTTAATATCAAAAAAAAAAAAAAAAACAGCAACATCGTTTGTTGTTGTTGTTGTTGGTTGTGGAATTTGTGTTGTGGCGCTGCTGCTGCTGCTGTTTTTGCATGAGAGGGAAAATCATTCAATTTGCTTGCTTCAATTCAGACGCCGACATCGATAAATGCAACAGCGGCAGCAACACACTCGAGCCGCTGATTAAAGAACACACGACGCAGCGCAACATCGACAACAACAACAACAACAACAACAGAAGCAATAACAACAACAACAACACAATGCGAAATGCGAACGAGAACGAACACTAAAATTGAGTGGAAGCCGCCGAACGTGCAAAAAGCCACCGACCGACCGACCAGCCGACCAGCCGACCAGCCGACCGACCACGACGCTGGTCCAGAACACGATCCAGCGCTCGATCCGACGAAGCAATTTAATTCCTGGTGCTCGTTAGTTTAGCCGCGGGGTGAAAATTACGTGTGCAGCAGCTTCAGTTGCTGCCGATGCTGATGCCGATGCTGTTCGGCATCACCGCCAATCGACCACTCGTTGTTGTTGTTGTTGTTGTACAAAAATGCGTCTTTAAAATTCCTGAAACGCTGATTTATAAAATAAAATGAAAATAAATGAAATTCCGAAAAGTATGCGGCACCAGAAACGCAAACGAAGGAGCGAGCTTTCAAGTTGTTGCTGTTGTTGTTGTTGTTGTTGTTGTTGGTAGTAGTACTCATCTTCAGATCGGAGGTATTAAATTAACATATTCGAGTGAATATCCGAGTGCAGACCACCCAACAGTCGGCGCTGCAACACGTGAAAGAAGCGAAAAGTTGTTCACGCGACAGGCACGCGATGTTTGAGCGACATTCGGGCGGCCTTCACAAGCAGCCGAGTGAAGAAATTTCATTTAATTTGTGAGTGCATACAAACATCGAAAATATTCAGTGCAATCACATGCCGCTGTTGTTGCAGGGCAACAAAAGCCGCAACAACAACAACAACAACAGCAGAAGCAGCAGAGTATCAGACATCAGATCAGCTGGCCGCCGAAAGCTGCTCGTCGTGTGATTCACATACTTAAGATTACGCACACACACACGATACACACACACGCATACGATACACACACACACACACACGCATACACACACACGCATATACAAATATTCAAAGATTGATGTATTTATTTGTACAACGCATTTAAATGCGAGAGAAGTCAAGCAGCGTGAAGCTTCAACGGATTGCAAGCCGCTCATGCGCATTCTTTGTTGTTGTCGCTAATGTTGTTGTTGTGGTTGTCGCTTGTTGCTGCTGCTGTTGTTGTTGTTGTTGCAATTGCAGGTTGCTTGAGTTGCTCCAATGTCAACAGCGTAGCAACATTCTTGCGAATAAAAAGCATTTTTGTATTGCTTTCAAATGCGTTTTCAATATTTTCAATTTTCATTTAGCGTTTGTTTTTATTATTATTCTTGCTTGAATTCTAATTAAATAATGAAATTTAATCTAAGCGAATAGTTTAACGTGAGCAACGATTTGAATAAACGAAGCCGCTTCTTTGGCGGTCGAATTGACCCGGTTTCGAAGCTTGCCAGCTGGACATGGAAACGTCGCGTAGTCGATGAGGTAATCGAAGCCAGAAAACATCAAGAGGCATCCAGAAACATGTGAAATATCAGTTACCAGGAATCGGATTTTGGAACAAGAGTTTCAAAGGTTTTCTAAGGTAAAAAAGAAAGAAAGATTTTTTAAGGTCCTTTAAAGGGTTCTTTAAAGGGTTCTTTAAGCTTTCTACACTCTTAGAGATGTATAAGAATTTTTTGAATACTTTTTAAAGATTGTATAACATTTTATGAAAGGTTTTTTAGGATTTTCTTTGAAGGTTGGAAGATTTCCCAAGATTTTCAAAGGTTTTTTAAGAATTTTGAAGGCTTCAAATGATTTGCAGTGACTTTTCGACTAGTTTTTGGAATTCTTTGGAAGATTTTCGGTATTTTTAGAGCATCGTTTCTCGGAGGTCAGCAGCAGCAGCAACTCCCTGAAGTATCAAGTGACACATCACTTGTCACTGCGCTTTCCGTACTTTCCACTCATTGTCTGGGTCACCTGAACAACACATGTTGCTAAACGTTTACCACGGAAAGTGGGAAAACTCCGGCTTGGAAATTCCAAGATCACGCCGCGAGCGACGGCAACGACGCAGAGTCACCTGGAAGTCATAAAAGCTATCAAGAAGTAACCAAAGAAACTTGGAATTTCCGCTCGGCGACATCGACACACACGCAGATGATACCTGTTGATGATTCCTCCTGCCTCGGCACAGGATCAGCAGGATGCTTGGACGGACCGACGGACGGACGGACGGACCGACCTCAACGTGTAGAAATTAAAAACTGTAGCAGAATCCAAGAAATTCCCACGCTTGGGCCGGCAGGAAGCCGTTCAGACACCGCACCGGGTACCTGCGACCGGCGATTCAAGGATCGCCTCACGTTGGACGCGGATGGCGCGGGGAAAAACGTGTCAAACATGTTGCACGACATGCAAGTGCTATAAACTTTGATACGTGAAATCAATGAAAAACACGCAAAACACAAGAAAACCAACAACAACAACAGCAACAACAGCAACAACAGCGGCAGCGGTGGCTTTCCTTGTTGACGCCTCCAGCCGTTGGGAGGTTGTTGTTGTTGCTTACATAGGTTGTTGTTGTTGTTGTTGTTGTTGTTGCTGTTAACGTCATCGCGCTTAACTCTGTTCTCTCTTATTTTGAAGACAGACTGAGTGAGCGAGTGAAGGAGACGGAGAGAGCTTTCAATGCGGCAGCGCGACAAATTGTCTGCACATCCACTTCAGTTGGCAAACGACAACGCACGGGATCGACGCAGCAGCAGCGCAGGTACGACGCATGCACGAGTAGTTTACAGCGTCTGAAATGAAAGGTTGAACATTTGAACGAACGCGAAAAAATCCAGCATCTCTGCTGGCTACACTAGAAAAAAGTAATCGAAATAATAACAGCAACAACAACAACAACAACAGCAACAACAACAACGACACCAGCACTCAACAACAAACCAGTCAACGCAGACAACGCATCGTATTATAATCAAGTAGCTTTTAGTTGCTGCTATGCGAAAAATTGCACAAACAACAACAACAACAACAACAACGAAATATCAAAAAAGAATAATAAGAATAAGAATAAAAAACTAAAACAGGAGAAGGGTGGGGGGGGGGGGGGCAGGGGGATAGAATAAAATAAAGTTTAATGGCATTAAAATAAAACGAATGGGGTGCAAACTGCGATGAGGCTGGTGTTGTTGCTGGTGTTGTTGTTGCTGTTGTTGTTGTTGATTGCGGCGCTAGAAACCCGGACTAACAACCAGATGAGCGACTGTTTCAATGCTGCCGCCGCTCCTGCCGCTGCTGCTACTCTTGCGTCCACTCTGCTTGCGATGTCGCTGGTGCTCCTTCTGTTCCTGTTGCTGCTGCTGTTGCTGTTGTTGTTGCTGTTGTTGCTACATAAAAATATGCACTGCATTGAAAAGAAAGACTTGCTGATGAGTGACTGCGTTTGCCTCTCCGTCCGTCCGTCTGTCTGTCCGTCCGTTCGTTTGTCTGTCCGTCTCTCGATGGATGGGGGAATATTAATGTTTGATGTAATTAATGCATAATTAAGACAGAACGCGCAACAACAGCAGCAACATTCCACTGAAAATCAAGAGCGACACTAAAAGTCAGTAAAAAAACAAAAACTGATGAACGATTTCCATGAGCAGGAAGAAGAAGAAGAAGAAGAAGAAGAAGAAGAAGCAGAAGAAGAGAAATTAAAATAGATTTAAGCATAGATTAGTTAGTTACTTGGTGCGATATTAAAATGTGAGACAAACAGAGAGACAGACAAACAGACAGACAAACAGACAGACAGAAGAGGTTACAATAACAAATCAACCATTACAACAACAACAACAACATCGCTGTATAAATGATGATACTAAAATAGACATCGAATAGCAAAAAGCAGCAACTTGTCAAAGATGAGGAAGTTAAGCAAAATACGCTTAATAATGACGATAATGGTGATGATGATGATGGTGATGATGATGATATCATCAGGATGGTGGTGCTAATAATCATGATGATGATGCTCAAGATGCTGATAAAGATTATTAATAAAAATATTAATAATATAAAGTGTTTTAATTGTTAAGTTATGGCAATGAAGATGATGATGATTATCATCATTATCGGGATGATTGTGGTTGTAATGTTGTAGATGATGATGAATGAGTGCATTATTAATAATAATAAATAATAATAATAATAATAATAAATAATAATAATAAATTAAGTAAAATAAAAGTTATTATAGTAATAATGATGATAACCAAGGAGAAGATGATGATGATGATTGTACTAGTGGTCATCGTGATAATAAATCATGATGACTATGATAACAAATATTATGTTGATAATAATAATGATCCCGCTAATAATTATGATCATTCTAATAAAGGTTATGATTACGAAGATTGTAAAGATTATGATAATAACTAATGTGTTGGTGATAATAATGAAGGTGGTAGTGATGATGATGCAGTCAAATTTGAAATTTTGAGGGACAATGATAATAATAATAATGATAATCATAATAATGATAAAGAATGATTCATGATGCTGATGATCCGTTGGGAGGGTTCATGAACTCCTTAAAGTGTTTTTGTGGCGATAATCGGGTCATTAATATTTCTTAAGCGTCATCATCATCATCGGTATCATTAACAGTATCATCAACAGTATGATCATCAGTATCATCAACAGTATCATCGACAGTATCATCAACAGTATCATCATCACTATCATCATCACTAACATCTTCAGTATCATCAACAGTATCAGTATCATTACATCATCATCATGTTCAGTTGTTAACAATAGAAAATTTGAGGTGCTTTTTTTGTGTTTTCCTTTTAATGATGTATCTAGTGTTCATCATGTCAACATCATGATCTCGATTAACTCGAAGATGTTAAATGATGATGTGTGATGATGATGTGTGATGATGATGTGTGTGTGTGTGTGTGTGTGTGTGTGTGTGTGTGTATGTATTGTGAGCTCGCAAATTATGACTCCGTAACAGCTTCACTGGTTAAATGAGCCGTGGTACTGATTGATTGATTGATGCTTCGTGAACTACTGAAAGGTTCAACGTAATACTCACAAAATGTGTGTCTGCGACAATAAAATAACACAATATTAACTTAAGATGGACAGATTCCCAATGTACATATCGATATACAGACATATGTCTATAGTTTTATACGTTATACGGTCCATGAGTGTATATAATCTAAGAATACTATTTTGTATATTATTCAGAGACTAAATCGTTTCGATTTAGAAAAGCGTTGGTACAGTTTCCATGCTAATTGAAGGAAAAACAACAGGGACAACAACAACAATGAAAGGAATAAAATTCAATGAAGACGTTTGTCTCAAATGAAAACATTTTGTTTTTCTCTGAACTGAAATGGATTCTTTTCTCCCCGGATGTCTTTTTCTTGGGGGAAATGTTGAAAAAGAAAGAAGGAAGGAGCCAGATATTTGCACAGACAGACAGCAGTTGAATGTGTCTGAGTGATTCACTTCAGACGCTGGACGAAGCATTCGAAGGTTTGGTTGTCGGTCCAGTCCACCAGCCAACAGTGTGTCATCCCCCTTCGGCAATCCGCCAGCTATTCAGCTATCCATCTCTCTATCCACTCATTTATCCATCCATTCATATATCCATCCATATATCCATCAATCCATTCATCCATTCATTGTTTCTGTTTCTGTTTCTGCCTGCCTCGAGCTGTGATATAATAATTCATTTATTGTATCTACTTGATTACTTCTGCTGTAGAATTTCGCATATATTCTTACAGACACACAGACACACATACACACATACATACACACATACATACATACACTTTAGCATGCGTATATTTCGATGTATGTACATATTTTGTATATTATATGTTTCACAATGCAAATTAATATATCAACGCATTTCCAACGAATGTCCATCGAAGGTCTAACATTTGTACACACACACATACACACACTCACACACACTCACACACTCACACACCGACATGCACGAGTTCCATTTCATGTGCTTGCGTTTGTCATTCGAGCGCAATGAAGTCATCACTTGTTTCAAGCGTGCGTCTGTAACTCGTAAACTTCAGCACACATTCGAAGTGCGTCAAAAAGTGTGGTAAACAGTTTGTGCCGTCCGTCTGTCCGTCTGTCCGTCCGTCCGTCTGTCCGTTTGATTGCCTGCTTGCTTGCCAAGTACTCATCAAGCGATGGATATCTCGTCATTTTTTGCTGTGTTCGTTGCTGTGTTCGTTGTTGTTGTTGTTGTTGTTGTTGTTGTTTGTTCATCTACAAAATATGTTTAAACAATTTGATTGCATTATTAATAGATTTGCGCTGTCACAAATCGATTGACAGACAGGCTGCTCGTTCAGCTCGCAATAAAAGTCAAAAGACACTTTGATTGAATGATTACATGAACTGGGTTAAGTTATTTATACGATATGAATGCGAAGTTGTGCAATGTTGTTTTTGTTCTTGGATTTTTCCGCTTCTATTCTTTTCAGACGCTTGCGATGACGTCGCCATCATCATCATCATCATCGTCATCATCACCACTAAATCTCGAATAAATTTGAGTAAACGTAAAAAAGTAAAACAGTTTCTTCAAAAATATATGAGAAGTTTTAAAATTTTAAATCATAAAATTTTGTATGTATTCTCAATTGGAGAAATTCTGAATTTCAGAAAGAATGGGAAAATTTTCAATTTTTTTCAAAGTTCTACAATTCCGAGCACAGACCATTTATAATTTTAAAACCAGAATACATGCGATTTTTTAGAAATCCTTCACATAGCATTTGCACATCGCTGCGTGTATCATTTCTATGATGGAGTGCATGTCGCTCGTGCAGCTGGAGCAACGCGTGATCTACACTCGATCCGCCGATCATTCATTTGGCTCAACTTCGTTTCTGAAGAATTGAAGTTGCCTCGTATATAATGAGACCCCTGCGAATGGACGAACGAATGAACGAATGAATGAATGAATGGACGAATGAATGAACGAATGGTGGAATGAAGAGAGGCAGAGATCAGTGAACTGTAGTAGTTGATGCTCTCCGGCAGGTGTAGAGTCCCCTCCCCCCCCCCCCCCCTCCCTTCGTGCACGTCCATGTAAGTAGCAAACGAGGGATCTACACTTTGACATTTATTAATATAATTAAAAGAAAAGCAGCAGCAGAAACAACATCAGCAAAGAAAAAGTATCGAGGAAAATGTAGGGAACATTTTCCGCAGTTCATCAGCGTGTGTGTGTGAGAGAGAGAGAGAGATAGAGAGAGAGTGAGGGAAAGAGAAGAACTTCCATGGAGTAGCTACAGCTAATAATAAACTTGTGCTTCATCATGCTCTGTGATCTACTCTGTTCATATTTCCAAAAAAATCTGTTTAGAGTATCGTCTCCCCTTCTTCACTCTACCCTGCTTTCCACCCCTGCTCACCACTTTCCTCTTCTTCCCTCCCCCTTCCCCGTCCCCCCTTCTGAAGTAGTTCTGGTAAATCTGATGTATCGTATCTATTTTAAGTGTATGTTCGAGAGATGTTGTTGTTGATGATGATGGCGATGATGATGAAGGCGATGATGATGATGGTGATGATGATGATGATGATAACGATGATGACGATGAATATAATGATGATGATGAACTGTAGCGAGCTTGTTTGCTGAGCGTTCTCAAGATTGTAGGTGGATACGCTGTTGCTGTTGCTGTTGCTGTTGGTGACCTAAATAAGCTCAGGTTTTGTAATTACAATGGGTTGGGGGCGGGGGGCGGGGAGGGCGCACGGGGACGGAGGAGCGAGGAGGGAGAGAAAAGAAAAACTACCGTTTTACGATGTGATCCGAATGAGATACGGGGGAAAAAATAGAGAATATCATGGGACAGGGGGAAAAAGATCAGAGGAAAATAACAACAACAACAATAACAACAACAACAACAACAAAAGTGTTTATCTTCAAATTTAATGAGCAATAATTTGAAATTACAGTTGTGAAAACATTTGGTGTTGGGGGAGCAAATAAAAGAAAAGAAAAAAGAAACAACCAAAGAAGTCTAATAATAATAATAATAATCAAATGAGAGAGAAACTAATGAATATCTCGCTAAATTCAAAAGAGGAAACAAAAGAAGAAGAAGAAGAAGAGGACGCTTCTTCTTTAATTAAGTAGATAGACACACTAACTAACTATAGTAAAGTTTTCGTTGTCTAAAATTGAAAATAATTAAAGAAACGCCGTTTTGAAACTTATTTGGAAATATTATAGTAAATATACAGATGTATATGGTGTAAATAATATAGAAATCCAAGAATAGAGACCAGTTTTCTTGGCCTAATTTGGAGATTCCGAAGTGATCTTTGAGGATCGCAAGAATCCGAGACCGAGATTCGACTTGAGTCATTTCTTGAACTCGATTTAGGCTCTCAATAGAACAGTACAAGTATTTTAAGCAACTTTTCAAATGACACAACAACAACAGCAACAACAACAACAGCAACAACAACAACCAGAGCAACAACAACCAACGAGAAGAACAACCATGACACAATCTGTTTTTTCCATTTTTCTCTTAGAATTTTCCACATGTTTCCAACTTTATATCGAAACGATTGATTGAATCAATGAATTGAGCTCGAGGAAAATCCAAGAAATACAGTCGAAAGCTTTGTGCTGTCCTCTTAACGACGTGAACATGGAGGAAAATTTGATCTGTTGATGTGCATGTTGATCGCATGTTGTTTAGATCAAAATTTTATGATCATAATGTTGTCATCGTTTCTTGTTTTTACTTTATTTATATTTGCTTCACTTCTTTTAGAAATCTTTAAGGTTTTTGAAGGTATCTGAAAATCGTAAAACAGCTCAGAGTAATTTTAATATTGAATATAATATGATGAGCAACTCGAATCAACATAGTTTTAGATACGCACTAACAGACACAAAGAGAGAGAGACAGACAGACAGACAGAGAGAGAGAGAGAGAGAGAGAGTGAGACAGACAGAGAGAGAGAGAGAGAGAGAGAGAGAGAGAGGGTGAGAGAGAGAGAGGGACACACTGAAAGCTATACGAGATACGAAGGTACTCGTCTATAGTGTATGTAGATCAAATCAAAATGCCGATAAAATGAGCTTCACATCGTAATCATGTCACACGTAATGTGATTGTTGCATTACTTTTGGTCTTGTAATGAAAAACCAACCTTCAAGGTCACTCGTAAAATGTACCCAAGGCTTCAATGTAACAAAATATTACAATTGTTGCTGCTGTTTTTGTTGTTCATGTTGCGGTTGTTGTGATTCTGATCTCAGAGACTGCCTTCAGTTGCTTTTCTCTCTCCCTCTCTCTCTCTCTTTTAATTTGATCTCTCTACTACTCTACTCTACTTTGATCTATTGTCTACTTTTCTATACTAGACTAAATTCTATGAATAGTACTGTGTTAGATACTATAGTATTTTAAGTAAAAATAAAGGAACAACGCTTTCTGTATAGAAATCAATACTATCTGAAAGACTTCGACAATGATGTATGCTGCATTATAATTGTGATTTAAATTATTACGGGGACAATAAATAAAAAATGCCCTCGAATAACTAATGACACTTGGAAGAGGGAATAATGGCTATAATGGCCTTCTAGAGACGGAATACATGTCTATATATCTCAGGTCATCTGCAAATACGGATGGACAGGGATGGACAAATGAAATAATATTGGAATTGTTAGATTGGTGGATATCTGAGCGTATATAGAGCTGTATACAGCCTGCATAGAGCTAAGATCATGGGATCATATATGTTTTCATCTCAGGTCATACATAAAGATATCTGTGATCATTCTCTCTGTGATCCTTCTCTCTGTGATCCTTCTCTCTGTGATCCTTCTCTCTGTGATCCTTCTCTCTGGGATCTTTCTCTCTAAGATCTTTCTATCTATGATAAGTTTACTTCTTAGATAAATTCTCATGTAATTAAAGAGTTCAGTCTAATTTAGAATGCAAGAATTTTAGACTTTTTCAGAGTTTTTTTCCCCACGTTGCAGGTGAGTGATTGTCTTCTAGATGCTCCCCGATCTTTTCTGCAATCTTCGCCTAAGAATCCGTAGAGATAGTCTACAGTCTGTTGTTGTTGTATATTTCACTGTCTAAATTTAGTTAATTTCCATAACATTATAAATCACTGTCTCGTTACGATAAAAAAGCACTCGAAGTAATGAATAAAAACAAGCGGCTGCTGTTTTATCATCCTACACTCTACACTCTCCCATCGACACTCTACTATCTACGCTCTACCAACCGCACTCCCCCCCTCCCCCCTCCCCCCTCCCCCTCTCTTTCTCTCCCTCTCTCTCTCCCTCCCTCTCTCGCTTTCTCACCGTCGCTTAAAAGAATCCATTCCGCTTAATTGAAATTATTTAAAAATTTACACATCAACAACAACAACAACAAGAACAATAGCAACAAAAAATACAACAATAAAAGCAAATCAGACGATCAACTTTTAAATTTATGCAATACGATGCGATGCGATCCGACCCGATCCGATCCGATGCACATCCCGATGTACCAAGCAAACGAAAGCACCCGATGCTTTAATTTGCACAACACGCAACCCTGCAACTACTATAATAAACTATAATAATACAACAACAACAACAATAACAACAACTCTAGTATAACAACAATAACAACAACAACTATGAAACATCAGGAACAACAACAGTAACATCGCTAAAAGACTAAAATTTCATGGCTCGAAACAATAAAACAGAAAATCAGCATAAAAACTGATGATGAAGACGGGGTGAAAATAAAAAATAATATTGGCAAGAAGAAGAAGAAGAAGAAGAGGAGGAGGAGGAGGCGGAAGAAACAGAAGATAAGCGACAGAGTACGCTGGCCAAACGGATGGAAGGAAGTTCACACAGTAAATCTTCAAGACGGATGCGGATATGCATGGCTCAGTGTGTGTGTGAGTGTGTGAAAATCGGAAAAATGCATGTTGATTTAAGCAGCAACAACAACAACAACACCAGCAGTAGCAACATGAGCGAAAAAAACAACAAAAGTAGCTGAAAATTTGTGATAAAATCGTAAAAACTTCAAAGAAAATACAAAAGAAGAAGAAGAAGAAGAAGACGACGACGAAGAACAGACTCAAGCTACCGGCAGACAAAAAACCCAAACAAACAAACAGACAAACAGAAGGACATACAGACAGACAGACATACAGACAGACAGACAGACAGACAGACAGACAGACGGACAGACAGACAGAAAATGAGTCTGCGGAGGGACTCACTGATGAGTATAAAATGTTGTAGTAATCAAAACGTGTTGTTGTTGTTGTTCTGTTTTGTTGTTGTTGGTTGGTTTTGAATGCATTCAATGCTGCTACTGTTGTTGTTGTTGTTGTCTTATTTTCTTCGTTTGTTGTTGTTATACAATATTTCCAAGTGTTGCATTTATTTCGGATTGTCTTGTACTGTTTTGTTTTTTTTTTCATTTGCTTTTGTTTTTGTTGCCAACTTCACGCTCTGCTTATACTCACCAGACCGAAATAATTTATTCAACACACCCGCAAGCAAGCAAACACACACAAACACACACACACAAACACACACACACACACTTTGAAATTATATAGTATATCTCATTATTTTTGATATTCTTTTTATTGTATTGTAGATAATAATTGCAAACAACAACAACAACTAAAGCGGAAAACTCTTTAATGTTGTTGTTGTTGTTGTTGCAAAAATATTTAATTTCTTTCTGAAAATGTTTAAAAAAGAAGGTTTTTTGCTTTGATTTGAATTTGGACATTATTGTTGTTGTTGTTGTTGTTGTTGTTGCTGCTGAAATGACCTCTCAAAAACGATCTAATATCAGTGTTTGTTGTAGCAACAGCAGCAACAGCAGCAGCAGCAATTAAAATTATTGCAATCAAGAACAATGACTATAAAATTACGAATAACAACAAGAAGCACCTTAGAAACAAACACACACACACACACACACACACATATTGTGTATAGATATATCTACTATATGTATGTATGTACAATATATCCATCTATCTGTCTGAAGCAAAGTCAGAGGCTTGACGATTACGCGTTGCGGTTCAGCAGTCAAGCAAGCAAACAACAACAACAACAATTAAAGAAGATAACAAGAGAAAATTAAAAAAAAAAAAAAAATAAAAACTTTTCTCTTCTCCTCTCACTTCACTTCACTTCACTTTTCTTTGATTCTTTAATTCATGATGAAGCGCTTTTTTTTTAAGTCGGTTGCATTTTAATTTCATGAACTTTTTTTTTTAGTCTTTTGTTCCGTACTGCAACAAAGTTACTCGGGTTCTGACAAACTTTGGTATATTCTATATCACTGTGTCGCTCTCTCTCTCTCTCTGCCCCTCTCTCCCTCTCGTCACTGTCTGTTTATCTTTTTCAGTCGTTTAATTAGATTTAAATCTCATTTAGTAGCGTCTGTGGTTCGCATCAGCTGTTGTTCTTGAATGAAACTCAGCCACCACCACCACCACGAAAAAGGCACAGAAATAAACACAACAACAGCAACAACAACAGCAACAACAACAGCAACAACAACAGCAATAAAAGCAGGCAAACAAACAAGAACCAGAAAAGTACAGAAATTAAAACACATCAAGAAACAAACACAAATGAAGTGCTTTTCGCAAATCGTTTTTACAGAAGTGGACTATATCGGATCTAAAAAGCTACGTACGTCTCTCTAACAGACTATATTTAACCCTTTCTTGCCCTTAAAAGAAGACTACGTAAAAACTTGACGAATTATTCTATTCTCAAATCTAACGACTATTCTATTCTATTCTATTCAAACGTCTTCATTTTTATTCCTCTGATCGTTTTTTATCGGTTGTCCCTTTATAACTCTTTCAACGTGATCAGCTGATTGCATTTCATCAGCTGTTTTTATCTCATCAGCTGATTGGCTGATATCGAGAACATTTCATAGTTAAATTCATTTACCAATCTTCAATTTATATTTATAACAAAAATCTATCGTATATTGAAAGATCCAACAAAAATACAGAACAGGAGTAAAAATATATATTTAAAGAATACATTATAAAGTAAACGAGGCAGGATAAATAATAAAATCGAACAGAAATATAGTCATATGGAGTACAGAATCAAAAGAATATCTAAGAAACCTTCATATCGTAGATTATACTATATTCATAATATAATATAATATAATATGAAGCGACACTGAAAATCTGACAAATCTTCCAAAGAAAGGGACACAAGCGAGGTCCCAAAACAAGGACGATGATGAACTCTTAGATACCTCATGGAACGTGACCTCAATCACTGCTTCAATAGAAGTGATACAGAGTTAGTAATTTAATGAGATTACTATAATGTTTTATATATAGTATATAAGTACGTTTATACATACATACATTTGCATATATTTGTATGTATTCTGCGATATATCGATCTTGTGTAGCTCAATTGTTTGTTCGTGTTTGAGCAGATATTTTAATTCATTTGGACATCAAATATTTTGCGGCAAACCAAAAGTGTTTCTCTGTTTGGTTTGTCCATTTTTACGCCATTTTTACGCCCCCAACTGATCGATAGCGTGGTATTCAGTCGCTTTAACTATCGTGCGGTCACTCTTTTTAATCGTATGCTGTTTATTTTTCTGCAAAATGTTAACGATGTCGACTTTGAATTGGAATTCAATTCGCAAATCGATGCCGAATGATCAGAATCGATAAGAGTTGTCTTGTGTGTGAGTATGTGTGTGTGTGTGTGTGTGTGTGTGTGTGGCTGCACCTGCGTCCCCCCAGCGTGTGGGTTGAGCTTCGGCTTATTTGTCAATTGATCGCATAACAAATGTTTGATCTTTGATTCCAGATCTTCATTGTTTCGCTAATTTAATTGACAGCCGATAAGATCTTGACGAATATGTGGACTATATAGTTATCTAGATTAAATTAAACCTAGTTTAAAATTCTTAAAATGGAAAATAAATCATTGACTGTGACTTTTATCTAGAAGCTGAAATTTTTAAGATCGTTATCGTTGAATATTCGTTGAATATTCGTTGTATATTCAAAACTCTTTTGATTACTTTTTTGGCGAATTGAAAGGATGTTTCGATCATTGATCATGTTTGGGAGTCTGTCGCTCATTTCACGGGGAATAACTGAAACTATCAACTCACCATAGTTTTCGCTCACAGCGTTTTGAACCGCTTCGATGACGCGCCGCGTCTTGCGTATCGGCTGGCCGAGGATCGTGAAGTTGCCCAGATCGATTTGCTGCACGAACAGCAGGTAGACGCGCCCCTGCTCCAGCTCGTCGCCCCGCACCAGGCCGCGCGGCCGCAGCTGCTCGCGGTAGATGTCGCACTCGCCGCTCGTGTTGCGGTACGCGAACTGAAGCCGCAGATACTTCTGCAGCCGGAAGCCGATCTGCTGCTTGAAGATCTCCTTCACCTCGACGGTGGCCGAGAAGTTGGCCCGCCGGTCGGGCGTCATGGAGATGATTTTGCCCTCGAAGACGGTGGGCGCTTCGAAGGCCAGCTGGGCGGGGTCGCGTGCCGAACAGTAGCGTCGCCGTCGGTTGCGTTGGCTTTGATGCTGGTGTTGGTGTTGGTGTTGGTGTTGGTGACTTGCACTGTGTTGATGTTGATGTTGGTGCTGAAGTGGAGGTGGTGGTTGTTGTTGTTGTTGCTGCTGTTGCTGCTGTTGGTGGCTGTTGGAGTTGGGGTGATGTTGCTTCTGGTAGTTGTTGTTGATGGGACTCTGATGTTGGGGTTTCAGTTGCTGCTGCTGCTGCTGCTGCTGCTGCTGCAGACGCTGATAGGGCTGCAGCTGCTGTTGCTGCTGCTTCTTGGCGGCGTAGAAATGCTGCTGGTAGCTGTTGCCGGGCGCATTCAAGCCGAACGGACGCGAGTCGCGACGGTTGCGAGCCGCTTGCTGCTGCTGCTGCTGCTCCAACTGCAGGCGTCTCTGCTGCTCCTTGTGCAGCAGCATGCGTCGCTGTTGCTGCGTGAACTCGCCGCTGAACGGCAACGTGGCCGGAACCTCGAACGCCTCGATGATGTAGCGGAAGGGCGGCACCGGGTCGGGCGGCGCTGCGCTGCTCACAGTCGCAGTTTCCCGCACTGGACTATGAAAGCCCGCGGCTGGCGACAGCTGCTGCCGTTGCTGCTGGTTGGCGTCGCCTGCCTGCTGCGCGTGTCGCCGTGCTTTCGTGTTGTGCACGTTTGTGGCAGCTACCGACGTCATGAAAGCGTTGGCTTCCGGTTGCTGCGCCAATGAACGGTGTTGCTGCTGCTGCGGCTGCTTTGTGTGTGTGTTAGTAAATGTGTTGTGTAAATTAGTTATTTGACTATGTGGAACATTTGGAACTCGTTTATTATTATTATTATTATTACTATTATCGTTAGTGTGAAGTGTTGCTGCGGCACTGTTGTCAACAACATGCTCGTCAAGCGCTGTCGAGTCGCCTTCAGCTGCGTCTTCAGTTTCAGCCTCACCGTCGGCTTCAGCGTCCTCCTCACTCTCCGCCTCGTCATCAGCGACCCCGTCATCCGCATCCGCATCCGCATCCGCATCCGCATCGTCTTCGTCCCCCACCTCTTCGTTGTAATCGCGGTGTTGCTGCTGATGTTGCTGCTGCTCTGCTTGTTCTTTCATTGCTGCTGGCGTGTTGTCCAAACTCGCAAATACTGTGGCTGTGGCGGGTGTTTTGTAATAATACGAGTACGCGATGCTGTCGGCGGCGAGTCGTTGTTGTTGTTGTTGATAACTACTGCTAAGAATCTTACTGCTACTGGGGCTATTTATAGGTGGTTGCTGCTGGCCTCTGCTGTTGCCTCTGCTGTTGCTGTTGCTGTTGCTACTTTCTTCGCGACTTGCGGCAACAGGTATGTAAAAACTTTCTTCGGTGCCGCCAACTCTTGTGGCTGGAATTGCAGCTGCTGCCGCCGATGCCGCTGCTGGTGAGTACAGTTTTCGCCACAAGGTGCGTCTTTTGTTGGTGTTGCTCATCGCTGTCGCTGTCGCTGCCTCTGCCGCTGTTGCTGTTGCTGCTGCTGTTGCTGCTCTTGCATGTTGTCTGCTCGTCGTTATCGTTGTCGTTGTCATGGCCAGTGGTGTCGTTGTTGTTGTTGTTGGGGCGCATATAATCAGTAGCAACAGCGTGGCAGCGGCCAGCCACAGAGAGGACATGCGATACGTGTTGAGACTCCATCTGCGCCAGAGCCGCGCATTCATGGCGTCCCGTTAGCTGGTGACCAACTCCGCTGGACAAAAAAGCGTCGTGCAACCGGCTCCCGGAATCCAAGCGGGCGACCGGCAGCGGTTGCCGAGAACTGCTGCTGTTGTTGTTGCTGTTGCTGCTGTTGTTGTTGTTGTTGTGTCGGTTGGCTGCGAGCGAACCCTCAGCGAGGGGGGCTCGTTGCTGTACGTCGATTGCTGCACCCGAAGTTGCTGCGAAGTGAGTCTTCGTGTTCGTTTAATGTTGCTGCAACACACGATGCGGCAGCACCACTGCAACTTTTCGCTTCGTATCCTTGATGCTGATGTTGTTGTTGTTGTTGTTGTTGTTGTTGTTGTTGCTGTTGTCAATGCGTTGCCAGTTGTCGCTGCCTCGACGAGCGATCTTCATTGTTGGCAGCTGTGTTTGGCTGTTGTTGTTGTTGTTGTTGTTGTTGTTGTTGTTGTATTTGTTCCTTGTTCGGCGGTGTTTTCTATTTGTTTTTTCCTTATACTCGTATTTGTTTGTGTTTTTGCTGTTCTTTCTTTCAGAGTCGCTTCAGTTTTTATTCTCAAACAAAACATTTAAAAATACACACGTTTTTTGTGGCTAACTAATTTATTGCATTCACTTAAACACATCGCCTAAATTTAGCATACACTGAAATATGATGGTCGTTGTTGCTGGCAGTAATGTTGCTGTGGGAGCAGCTGCTGCTGCTGCTGCTGCTGCTGCTGTTGTTGTTGTTGTTGTTGCTGTCGGTGCTGCTGTTGAGCTGGTGACTTTTTTGCGTGTTGCCGCAGCGTGTTTTAACTGAGTCATTTCAGGTGACTTCAATGAATTCAAATGAGCTCAAAACTTGCGGCGAAAATGAAACGACAACGAAAACGAAATCGAAGACGAATTCGAATTGTTGCAGAATGCGACCGTCTCTGCTGTTGTTGTTGTTGTTGTTGTTGTTGTTGTTGTCAATGATAACAAAAACAAGCACGACACTTTGTGAATCACACTCGAGACACTTTTTAACACTCGCTGTTTTTGTTGTTGGTTGTTTTTTTTTCTTTCCCCCCCCTCTAAACAGCCTTCAAGTCACACGAAAAACAAAAACAAAAACTATTTCAAAATCGTGGGCGAGCGATTGCGATCGATTGCGTTGCGTTGCGTTGCGTTGCGTGAAAATAATACGAAATGGATTTCTTTTTTGATTTCTTCGTTATTTTAATTTAGTTTCCCGTCACTTGTTAAATTCTGATTCACTAAAAAATCACCGCGTATTTTTTCCTTGATTCACTTTCGATTTTCGATTTTTTACAGTTAATTTTTTTTTTTATTCTTTTCTCGCAATAAAATAAAATTTCTTTTAATTTCTCTCGATTGTAATTGAGTAAATTTTTTGTTCCACTTGATTTCTTTTCTACTCCAAATTTTAATGATTTTTATTTCAATATTATTTGCATTTAATGATTTTGGGGAGAATATTTTTTTTTTAATTCTTCTTCACGCACAATTTTTATGTATTTTTATTTTATTTTTTTTTTAACAAATTTTTTTGTGGCTCTGAAAAGAAGCTCTTTTTTGAAGCTCTTTTTTAAGCGCAGATCTCACAACGAAAAAAAAAAACAAGCGTTTGAATGCTGATTCAAGGATACCGCTGCTGCTTCTTCTTCTTCTTTCTGTTGTTGTTGTTGTTTTTATTGTTGCTCTGGTTGTTGTTGCTATTCTTGTGGGTGGTTGTTGTTGTTGTTGTAACGGCGTGTTACGTATACGACGCCGCGTGCTCGATTTCCTTACGTTTTCACTTACGTTAGTTTTGAACAAAAAGCAGTCTTATTTTATTTCAATTTCTTGCTTTAAAGACGTTTTTTATTTTCAGTTTTTCTATCGTTTTCAATTTTATTGTTCTGGTTGTTGTTCTGGTTGTTGTTGTTGTGTTTTTCTTCTATACGATCTCTCGTTACTCTCGAATGATTTGAGTGGCACTGCTTCAGCACATCGGCTAAAAAATTCATCAGATGCCGAACGCTCGCAACGTGAGGGTGCCGCGTCAAGCGTCGTGCGGCGCACGTCGCACGTCGCACGCTGCCGCAGCACAGTTTACGAGTTACAAAGACGCACGCTTGCGTTGGCTGCTGCCTGCTGGTCGCCGAAGTGAGTCCGTGAGTGAGAAATACATTGGAGCGGACTCTCGTCGATGCACTCTCGGCGAACGAAAGGAGGAACCACGGCCCCCGTTTTTCGGGCTGCCCCTGCGGCTGGCGCACCGCCCACCCCGCGGCGTCGTCGAGTAGTGTTCTGCGTGGCGCGGCTCGGGGCAGATGAAGTGTTGTTATGATCCGCAATCTGGTGATCGGGCGCGCGCGTTTCTATGCGCAGCTGAGGATCGTGTGTATTCTTCGGTGCGTGCGTGTGTGTGTGTGTGTGTGTGTGCGTGTGATTCACGGTTGTACCGCTTTCTGGCACAAGCTGATCGCGCCAGAGACACACACGTTTTCTAAATTTAGCCCAAGTAATTATAAATTCGACGAGTCCGTCCCTCCGTCCGTCCGTCCGTGCGTCTGTCCGTCGAATACCGACCGACTACCGACCGAGTGCTAGCGAAGTTTCACAAGAATTCTTCACTCAATCACTCAATCACTCAATACGAACGCTCGACTGGCGGATCCTTGCAGTTGCTGGCCACCCGAAACCGACGCCGGAGTCCTTGACACTCGGCACGGCGTGAAAACTGATCGGTTTTGCAGTTGATTTGGCGTTTGATTTCGGTTTTTCTTTTTATTTTAATTTTTTTTCTTTTTTTTTTTTCTTTTTTAGCTCGTTGTCTTCGTTCGATCGGACGTTCGCTCGGACACGTTCACACACGATCACCGCGGAAAAGCGTCTCGCGCGAGAATGAACACCGTTCTTGAGTGTCTTTGAAAATAGACCCGACCCCGTGGGGAAAACTGTGGGAGCTCGTCGGCGCCGCGCGTAGGAACACTTTTCGACTTCGATTTCGAGCAGCCGACTCGAATCGCTGCGGATCGCTGAGTTTCCGGCTACAAAATTTCCGCACTTTCGAACCGCGAGCGAGCGAGCGAGTGTTTTTCTCGCAGTGTAACTTTTGTAAACAATCAATTTTCGTCTATTTTCAATACCGAGTTTCTTCCCCCTGTTTTTCTATTTTCTATCTATTTCAAAAAAATATGTTTTTTCCATTAAATTTTTCCCCCTTCTGTTTCGATTTTAATTGAATTATTCTGTCTGACTTTCTTTCGCAATTTTTTGATGTGTTACTTTCTCGTATTTTTGATTGACTCAATCAAAAGGTTGTGGATTTCAGAACTTTTTATCTGCGTTCAGTCTCTTAGCTTTTTATCGGGCTGCACTGCATCTGGTCGAATGGCTGGCGTCCGTGGCGAGGCGAAACGACATGCGAACTCCACGGTTGACGTTTCTAAACTAAGCACAGCGTAGCTGCTCGTGTTTTCAGTTTCATTCGGCTGCGGCTGCTTCGCCTCTGATTCACTGTGCTGTTGTGCTTCACTTTGCTGTGCTGTTGTATCGCGTCGCATATCTGATAGACAGACACGTTGTGTCTGCAGCGGCGCACAGCGAACAGACGCCAGCCGGCGAGCTGCAGCGCCAACATGTTGCTGGCCGCACTGTTAAGCAACAGCAACAGCAACAGCGAACGCGTTAACAGCGAAGCGTTCAACATTCGCCATCGACGATGTCATTAGAAATTCAATAAAAACCAAAATTAAAGCGAACAATAACGTGTGACAATAAATAATAATAGTTGCGTAATTTAGGTAAAAAGTATTGGAAAAAATTATTTGAAATTATAACACGTAGAATAAAAATAAAAAAAACTAAATAAAATATCATTTCGAAAACCAGGAAAGCTTCATTATCTTCGGTTCTTTTCTTCTCTCTAAAGAGCATGTTTTCAAATACAACAGGAATCGACTTGTACTCTGTTGAAAACCACTCTTCAGAGGATCTGCACTCTGTTATCCTGCATCCTGGGCTCTGTCACCGAACTCCTGCTCGCTGCTTTTTTACAGTTCTTTTCTCTGTTCGCAGTCTGTTCCACGCGGTTTGTTGCACTGTAGACGAAACACACAGCAGCTGCTGTTGTTGTTGTTGTTGTTGCTGTAACTATCTTGCTTGTTGTACACTTCGTACGCAACCTCAAACATGTTGTGTTTATAGTTTGTTTCGAACCAACCTTGTATGGATGTGTGTGTGTGTGTGTGTGTGTGTGTCTGCAGTTGAAGCAAATGCAATGCAACAACAACAACAACAACAGCAGCGGCATCTTCATTTAATAGCGTTGGTAGAAAAGAATCATTTAATAAAAACATTTGATTGAAGTCACTGCGAATCGCAATGATTTTTCATCCTGTGCAAATGTTGCGAAACAGCTTCGATGTTGCCAGGTGCATTCGTATGTATCTATGCATGTTGCTTAAACGTTTAAAAATCATAATCAAGAGAATTTATGAGTACCACAGTGAGAGAAGGAAGAAAGGACGAAAAGGAAAGAAAGGACGAAAATCGATGATCAAAGGAGAATGTAAAAATGTGCATAAATTTAAGTAACAGCATGTTGATGACTTGGCTGCTGTTGCGTCGTATTTCGAGCCAGAAAAACATCGTTCGTTTCCTTGTTTACAAACTCATTGAATGGCTTTCTTTGTACGGAGATTCAACACTCTGGCTGCGTGGATGAACGGAAGAAAGTCACTCAGTTGGCTGCATTGTTTTCCGGAGAAAACCAGGGAAAATCTAACGGAAACTACGACGATAGTGCTAGCAGAGGGAGAGGGAGAGAGAGAGAGTGGGAAGGAAGGAAGACATTTCAGACACTTGATGACAACAGCTGCCAAGCGCAACGTCATCGCATCATTAAAAATTCGTTCGAAAGTTCGGCGGCGACGCAGGCGCGCTCAGGAACCAAGGAACCAAGAAACGACTGCAAGAAAAAGAAGAAGAAGAAGACGATGACCGGGGGAGCGGGGGGGGGGGGGAGAGAAGAAGCAGAGGGTGGAGTGAAACAACAACCTAATTTTTCAAAGAATCAACTACAACAACAACAACAATAAGCAAACAAATTAAAGAAACAACAATTAAATTTACACAGTGTCACATCATGACTACGGAAGGAAGCAGCAACAACAGCAACAACAACAACAACAAATGCCCATAGCAACAATAATAACAATAGACACAATCCACATTCATTTAATTTTAATTATCTACGATTAGTGTGCACTTTTCTCCCCTTCGCGCAGCTACACAGACGCTGCCCCGGGCTACCCGCGGCACCCCTCGCTTCGCGGTGCGTCTTGCGTCTTGCGGCAGGGTTCAGCGCTCGTTCGGTGCCCGTTTCTCCCCGATTTCTATAAAATTTCATGTGCTGTACTCTGCCGAAAGCGGAGATCGGAGCGGAAGAGCGACATGAGCGAAATGAAAGCCGGGGCGACGACCGTATTTAAGAAATCATCATCATTTCGGGCGGGTGAGAAGCGGGGTGAAGGGGGGGACGCGGGGGGGGGGGGAGGATTTCAATTATTCGCCACATTTGAAATGTTGAATGTTACCAAACAATAAGAACGACAACGACTACCAACGACGGCACTGCTATTAGACGGTTTCGGCATTCGTCATCGTCATCGTCATCGTCGTCGCTCGCTCGCTCACTCTCTCACTCTCTCACTCTCTCACTCTCTCACTCTCACTCACAACTCGTGGTTTTCACTCGTACGCTCCCAGAGTGGATGTCTTTGGGACAAAATATACTCGTATTTGTACAGTTTTTCATACAGTTTCTTGACCTTTTTAGCATACGATTAGAGACGATGAACAGTTTTGACAGAAGACGATGAACAGTTTTGACAGTTGTCGGTGTTGTTGTTGTTGTTGTTGTTGCTGACTTGATCCTTCTTCGGTGAGCAACTCCGAACACTTCACTTCCACCTGCCGCTGTTTAAACTTCCGTTCCGATCCCCAAAAGCAGCAGATTCCCGCTGACAGACGTCACCGTGACAGCTGTCAACCTGACAGATTCTTATGTCATCAAGCTTTCGAGCAAACATCCTTAGTTTCTGTTCAAAGTGAAAATTGATTCAAATTTTAAGGATTCTTGCGGATTCGAAATGTTCATGGAATCATTTAGTCATTCAGTCATTCATTCAATTCATTTTATTGCGTCCATCCTTAATTCCGTCACTCCTTGTAGCTCGTGTTCTTCCTGTTGGGTGCCTTTACTGTAGTTTTTCAGAGACAGACGAAGCTACCGACTGCAATTGCGACCTGTGTACTTTCTCACTAACCTTCAACTCGGATCAGAATCAGAACCCGACACTGAACTCTACTCCAACCCGAGTTTGAATGCCCGAAAACCGCTCTGATAGAAAACGCGATCGGGTGCTCAATGTTAGTATCATGAGGGACTCACAGAGGGCCGGAGGGAGGGCGGGAAGGAGGGACGGAGGAACGAATGGTCATCCCAACGCATTGCATCGACGTCACGCGTGGGTGCATCGCTCATGGCGAAGTCGTCGAGCCCGATGTAGAGGTTGCATCAACACCACGAGTCTGGGATTCGAATTGCAGCCGACCAACAAGTGCAGGTCTCCAGCGATGCGATGCGACTCGAATGCAATAGAAGATGGACACAAGAAGAAGAAGAAGCAGTAGAAGAAGAAGAAGAAGAAGAAGTAGAAGAGGAAGGGCCGGACAACAAAGCAACGAAAGTACAACCTGTTGTTAGATCAGCGCGCCAGCAACAACGAGTGGTTTTTTTAATGTTTTGTGCAATGCATGGTATACACCTGTATGTACACTTGTATATGTGTGTGTATGTGTGTGTGTGTGTGTGTGTGTGTGTGTGTGTGTGTATGTGTTTATGTGTGTTTGTGTGCCTGTGTCAATATAAAGAAATTTACATTTTCGGTCGATTATAATTACACACATTAACAGACCTTCAACAAAGCGTAGCGCATTCGTCTTCTTCTGGTGCTTCTTCTTACTCCCCTCCCTCTCCCCTCCCCCCCCCCCCCCGTCCACCATTCTTCTTCTTCCGCTTCTGCGTCGTCTTCTGCTTCTGCTTTTTTTTATCGAATTTCCAGCAGAGGGGGCGAACAAGCGAGGGAGAGACTTCAGAACTGTTGCACTTCCGTGAAATCGAAGGATTGTTGAGGTTGACCCTCTTCTCCGGTGGCTAAACAATGCGGCTTCAACGCGCTCGTGGAAATGCGTTTCGATTCCAACAACAACTTCAACCGAGTCCGTCACTTACGAGAGTTCGGACTGCTGTGGGCCAGTTTGAGCGACCTTCTTAAGTGAAGAGATCTCCAGAGATAGCGGCGTCATTAGTTAGCTCCATTGTCTGGGAACTTAATTGGACTTGGCCACGGCCACGGCCACGACTAAACTAATTAAGGTTCGCCTAAAACAAGAGTTTTTATATTACAATAATAATAACAACAACAACAACAACAGCAGTAATAATAATAAGAAAAAAAAAACATAATAATTAAAATCATAACAATGAAATTCATAAGAATATCATCAGTAATAATAATAAAAGTAATAATAGCAAAAGTAGTAATAAATACAAATTACTATCTTCTATCGTTCATGAGTTCCACTGTATAACAAGAAAACGACAACGACAACAACAACAACAACAACAACAATATAAAGAATAACCTAGAAGTAAATAAAGTTTAAAAAATAGCCGAGGAAAGCAGTCAAGTTTGAAGATTTTTCTCATGATTATATTCTGCTTTATTCCAAGCAAGCAAACAAACACACACACACACACACACACACACACACGCAAACAAAACAAAACACAGACAAACAACGTGTATAATTATAAGTAGAAAATATGTGAAAATAAAAACAACAACAACAACAACAACGGCAACAATCCTAACGAGCAGCATTGTTGCGGCTTCCTTAATTATCAACAATAAATAATAATAATAGCAATAATAATAATAATAATAATAATAATAGCAATAATAATAGTAATAATAATATTTACAATAAAATTAGTAATAATTTTTTTTTTTATTTTTTTTTTATCTATCCACCAACAAAGAGTGCAACATTTGACACCAACAACAACAAGCTACAAATACAACCAAAAAATCAGCCACCTTCTCCCCGGCTTCCCTGAAAAACGAGTGTCTGGCGAGGTGAAGAAGCTTAACGCTGGTCTGTCTGGCTGCCCCGTTCTTCTCCCTGACAGTCTGCCAGCCTGTCTGCTCGTTTGACTACTTGACCGACCGCCTTCTTAACGTGGCCGAATGAATCTCCGCTCATAGATACTCGTACTATATTCGAATAGGCAGGTTTTTCTGACGAATAGGTTGCTGTTGTTGTTGTTATTATTACTGTTATCATGGTTGTTGTTGTTGTTGTCGTCTTATTATGACAAGCACTCAAAATCTAAAAATTAAGCCCGAAAAATTGCGGATTAACAGCATCGCATCAACCAACCAACATATTAAGACCGACAACAACAACAACAGTTAACAGCTTAACCGTTCTCTACCAACCCCGCGACCCCCACCCCCCCCCCCCCCCACGAAAGCGAGTGGAGTACATCAACTGAAGAAGTATTGATTAAAACAGATCCCTTAAATACAATATTTAGATGAGATTCTCTTGAGACTATTTAAACATCTCAGATGCTCAGCAATCTTAGCAACAATCTTCCTCTGTCACGTTCTCCCCCCCTCTCCCCCCCGCCCTCCCCCCCTGCTCCAAGCCATCCGCTGGAAGTTGAGTACGCTGCCGGTTCAGTTGATGGATGGCTCAAAACGGGGGGCCTCCGTCGTGCGTTGACGAAATGCATTCTGCTGTATATCAAGTGTCGCGTCTGTCGTCCCGTCGACTGCACCAGATATCAATCCTAGATAACAGTACACAACTCGCACACTTGCCGAGCTGGAGGCAGCCGCGTTCTGCGTCCTGCGCCCCGCCGCCAGCGCGAATAGTTTGGAGTGTGCAAAAATAGAAACACGTCTCGCCGAGTTATAAATAATCCAGGCGGTTGGCTGGCTGGATCCGAGTGGGAAGAGCAAAGAGCGCAGCGATCGTGAATCATCTGTGTGCCTGTGGAACGAAGCGACTGGATGACGTTTCGGTTTCAGTGCCGACTGGGTTCATCCAGCGGCTGTCGGTGTATCGGAGTATCCGATGGGCGACAGAAATACACCGAAACGCGCAATAAAACACATCGGGACAAAGAAGTCGTGAGCCACGCCGAGTGGACAGGAGATCGTAATGAGTGCTAACGTGAAAAAGCCTTCTGAAAGCGTTACCTATAAATTCTTTAAAGTCGTCGAAAGTCGAGAGGAGCGAAAGACGAAGAGGCCCGCAGACGGGGGAAGAAATCACTCACCACCGAATGATTCAATTAGTGACCCTCCATGAAACGGCAGCAGCTGCGGTGCCGAATTCCGATCGGCCGACCGACCCTAGGTGGTCCCCGGTTTTAACGCTTCCGTAGAGCGGCCAACACGCCGCTACTCGGGGCCAATAATTTATGCCGGGATCTGAAGGAATGAAATGGTACCGTCGGCGCGGTGATTAACCGGTAACCTTATCAGTTTCCGCAGAATTCAATCGATGGCGAAATTAAGTACCAAAAAAATAATGAAACAAATCATTCGGTCCGAGATAAGGGAACAAAGAGCGTGAGAGAGGGGGAAGGGGAAGGGGAAGGGGGGCAGAGGGACGCAGTCGCAGCGCCGCTGTTTTAATGACGCGTTTCTGCTGCCCCATCAAGCGTGTGAAGCGCCATAAAACGCGCTCGAGACGCCGCCAAAACTTATTAACCGCAAAAATATTGCAATTCGGAAAATAAATTAAGGAAGTTATGCGAGCGCCGCCGAGTGAGAAAATAAAATTAAATAAATTCTCAACGCATAACGAGGCGCACACACAAAAAAAAAAACATCGTCATCATGGACGGCGACGACAACGGCGACGGCGACGACGACGACGAAACCAACATCGGCAGCGACATCGGCACTGGCTTCGTTTAAGAGTAAAGATGTGCTTAAAAGTGGCGCTGATAGAGGAATAAAAATAGGGCATCGTGAGAGTGAGAGCGAGAGAGAGGGAGAGAGGGGGAGAGGGAGGAGGAGAAAAGTGGATCCGGAGGGCGCAAAAAACAACAACAACAACAAAAAACAAACCAAAGAATTTGCAAAAAACAAGGAATCAAATCGATTTTTTTGTGTCTTTTTTTCGCCTCAGAGAACAGAATCGCCAAAAAGGCGCTTCGCACCTAACAAGAGCCGAAGCAGCAGTAACAACAGCTGAATCTTGGCCAAAAGTTGGACATAAAAATAAATTAACAAGGCGACATCATAAAAGCTGACTGAAATGCGTGCAGCACGGACAAACAAACGCACACACACACACACGCACACACACACACAAATGGCAATTCGGCTCCTCAGGACACTTTTTACCAAACGAGGCCCGAAAAAACAGTGGAAAAAAAAGAAAAGAAAACTAAAATAAATAAAAACAAAAATCAAAATAAAAATTGTTCAATTTTACGAGAGTTCCCAACGACCAACAACAAGCAGCACACCACTTGTGAGGTGTTTTAGAGCCACATACGATACACACAACGAGTCCTGTCTGCCCTCCCGCCCTGCCGCCCGCCAGCCTGCATCCCCGCCAGCCTGCTTGATTCCATGCCGCTTACTGCTGGACGACTTACACACTCGTACATCCAGGAGGCCCACCGAAAAACCCAACCAATCCCAAAAAAAACAGAAAAAACAAAGACAAAACAGAAACCCCAATGAAACAACAACAACAACAAGAGCAACAACAACAGCAACGAATTTTAAATAAAATTCCAATCATATTGAAAACTGGCGTCTACCATTTTATCATTTCTTTATCAGATTTCGTGATCTTTTAATAAGATCTTTGTCACATCTTTAAGCAACTGTTGGTTGTTGTTGTTGCCGTTGTTGCTGTTGTTGTTGGTGGGTTCCTCGGTCGGTTGGTCGGTTGGTTGGCTGGTTGGCTGGTTGGCTGGTTGTTGGTCCAATATATCAATGCAGTGGGAGCCAGAAGAGAATAACCACGGCCGGGCTCACGGCATTAACGCGCCGACAGTTACAATCAGTTGCGCCTCTGCACGCCTCAGCTGCCGCTGTCTGCGTTGGCTCTGCAATTTTTGGCCAAATCGTTTTAGGTGTTCATCTGTCCGTCCATCTGTCCGTCCATCTGTCCGTCCGTCCGTCTGTCCATCTGTCTGTCTGTCTGTTCGTCCATCTGGCCGTCCGTCCATTCCGTCGTTCTGTCTTTCGTTTGTTTGCCCATCGTTCGGGCTGTTTGTCAGTCCGACGCCAGCAACATTGTGTGCCAGCGCCCCTGCCGCTCTTCCTGCCGCTATATCTGTCTCTGTCTGCGCCTGCGCCTGCCTCCTGACCGAAATCCTTCAATTTAATAAATTAATTGGCTCCGCGTCGAGTTGCAGGCGGCTTCTTGCTGCTTGCAAGCTTCTTCTTTTAATTTTTACCCTCGACCCGTTCCGATTGTCGTTGTTGGTTGTTGTTGTTGTTGTTGTTGGTTGTTGTTGTTGTTGTTGACTTTGAAATGGGCAAACCTCCCATGAAAAGATAGAAATCTTTACTTCAGAGGCGGCAAAACTTACAGGGATCTTCTTACAGCTTAAAAGTGGCTTCAGCAATTTTTGTTGGTTGTGCAATTTTTTTGGTTTTTTTGGTTTTTTTATTATTCCGCATTTTCGGCCTGACTTGTATTGTATTTACTTGTATTTTCGTTTTTCAATACGGGTTCGTTTTCCTGTTCGTACCTGAACTTTTGCCTCTCGAAATTCCTGCAGCTCAATCGCGCATACGAAATGCTGTGAATGTTGATATAAGGTGTTAATGAATTCATTTCTGGAACCAGCTCTGGAACCACATCAGGCCACCCTGATACCTGTTGGACTGACATCGTATGCATGTTGCAAGATGCCAGCGAGAAATAAGTGCACACGATGCATGATCGTATTGCATGTTGACCTCATTCGGAATGATCGATCGAAATGGGAAGGATCGAGCACCGAACTGAGCCAAAGTCAAAGTCAAAGCGAAAGACAGAGAGAGAAAGAGAGAGAGAGAGAGAGAAAGAGGGAGAAACAGAGTGAGAGACAGAGTGAGAGAGAGTTACTGAGAGGGAAAGAGGGTCTTTATCAATGGTTTCAATCTAGTTACTAGGAGAACTTCAATATATTTGAGTCCTACACTTCTTTAATACATATATTGAATATATACCACACAAGAACCAGAAAGAGTGCTATCGCCCACGTGACACCCCACACCCTCACCTGAAGGATCGTTTAAATGATCCTTGAGAACTATACGGAACTACTGGATATCGCACCCAGCCCATGGGAACTTTAAATAGGACAGGTTTGTGTTGCAGTGGGCGAACCACGTCTATTCTGGGATAGGAACACGGTATTGATACCATGTTCCTTGGATTGGATTCAGTTTGTCCTCGTAGTCATAGAAACTGTGTACAAAGAAAATGTTTCATCGGGCAGAGAGAGATAAATTAACTCTATCAAATATAATTAAGAAAGTAATAATCTATGATTAATGAATGCCATTGATTTCTTAACTTGGACTTATAGAGAGCTTAAAGGACTTCAATAACTGATTGAATCTAATTTAATCTGAAATCTATATATTATTTATTTATTTCTGCAATAAAAGCACATCATCCAACTTTATTCCTGTCTGGATTTTCGAGCAGATTCACTTCTTCTGTTGCTGCCATGACTTCACTTCCATCCTCAGATGATTCTTCTGCGGTTCTCATAGTATATATTGTAGTATATTATTATAGTATAGTATGAATACATTTCGTCGGCACTGCATTTGATGTAACAGGTTTTTCGCAGTGTTCTTCTTATGCCCACAATTGCGCCCAACAGTGAGGTGCTCCTCGGACCCTGCGAGTGGCCCCTTCGGGTTGCTCATTTGATTTGATTTAAGCAGAGCCTGATAACTTATGGCTGCTTATAGGCATCGTGGAGACCCTAAAGCGGTCCCAGCGGAAGCCTGTCCAACACTGTATTGTTTTGTCTCTATTCCGTGTGACATCACTTTCAGCCGCGTGCCGGCGCCTTTTTTAAGTCCAAATATGATGTCAACCAAAGGTTATCACTTGGCTTTTGCCACAGAGCCTCTGCCACAATCCAGTCGACGACTGTGAGTCGGCTGTGGTGCCAAAAAAGGGCTTTTATTATTTGATTTTTGTGGCTCTTTCTTGGGTCTGTTTCTTTTTTCGGTTCAGGCTTTCGCAAGGTACACATGCGGCTGTGCTTCTGCAAGGAGTTGCGATGCTCTGCTGCAAGTGTTGTGGCCGTAAAAAACGCAGCGAGACAAAAACGCCGCCTGCTGAATTCCATTGTGTCATTTCGGCCGGCGGTGGCTCTGCGCCCGCCGACACAAGCGCCTGGCAGCGGCCGCATACTTTTCGGCCCATCAACGAGTTGTAATCTACCAAAAAGGTGTTGCTGATTGTCTTTCAGAGCGGCGCTTCGACCGCTGTTGCCGCTTCTGTTGCTGGACCCTTTGTCGCTGGCGACACGTCTGGAATGTGATCTTTTGCGGTGCATTCAATCGAATTCAATTGTTTTCGGCCGGCTATAAAAGTAAAAAAAGCTCCACAGTCGCTTTTTCCGAGGGGAGTAACGAGGGCGGGCGCGTCGGCGAAACGAGGTCCCCGAAGTGCGGCGGCGATGCCACTGAATTTAAGTATGTGCATAAAATTGAGCAAATTTTCTGTGCTTTTGTTCTTTCTTTCACTTTCCACGTTTCTGCGAACGACTTCGATAATAATACACACGGCATCATCACGGCATCAGACACCTAAACATTGAATTCGCCTGAACGAAATGAAGACCAGAGACGAGATGGAGCTCGAGAGCTATGAAGGAGTTAACTTTAATGGGGGGCTAACATTACCACGAATCGGGCCCACCCATCCACAGATCCACAGATCCACAGATCGACAGAGCTGCTGGCTGAGCCACGACCAGAACGCGTGCTTCGCGATCAAAAGATTAGCCGATCGTCTGCTACTACAAACTAATCAAGCGATGAAGAGCCGGAGAACCGGAGGACGATGAGGCTGCTGGTGGAAGCTGAAGAAGACGAAGCAAACCCTTAAATATGATTTCAGCGCTCATTAGTTAAGGAGAAGCCGCTGCAGCTCGCAGGTTGGAGGCTAAACGAGACTTAAACTCGAAGCTTAACTCCACAACAGAGTAAACAGTAAACAGTAAACACAGAACCCGGAGCATGACGCCCCCAAAAAACGAGTGATGAGAAAAGAAAACAATGAAAGTGAAATCCACGGCACAGAGTGTGTGGAGAGAGGGAGAGAGAGAGAGAAAGAGAGACAGAGAGAGAGAAAAAGAAAGACTTTGTAATGTTGTTTAGGTTCCTTGAAAGTCAAGTTGAATTCTGTACCGAAAATATACGAACAATTACAAATATTTACTTACTTCTTGACTTGTAACATCTTCTCTATAATGTCCATAATATCCAGTATCCAATATTTCAGTCAATCATAGAATAAGGATTAGTTTCATCCCATGCAGTTCAATCGAATCTTCACAAAAACTTACTCTCAGATGTAATAAAGACGAATTCGAATTCAAAAGTATTCTGGACATTTTTTCGGGCAGATTTTAGGTTTAATTCCTTGAACAACTTTTAAAGTGAATAAGTTAAATTGTGAAAACCATTTAAAAAATAAAATCTATTCTATTCTTGAAACACAACACTTAAGTTTTTACTACGAATCTAGTATGTAGCTTGAACTCGCTTCTCTTGCGAACTCGTAAACTTTTACCTTGTAGATGCTGTATAGAGTTTTATTGTACGGATAGTTAAACTCACAGCTCATCTATAATAATTCAAGTGATTGTCGTTGTTGTTGTTGTTTTTGTGATTCCAAATCTAAGCTTATGAAAAACAGCCGCTTATTAAAAATAGAATAATTGAATTCTCAAAGCTAATTCACACCATGATGATTAGTCCGACAACAACAACAACAGCAACAACAACATCAATAATGCCATCAATTTATACACTTAAAACAATTAAAAAACAAATTAAATATTCTTGAAATTTAATATATGTATAATGTTTCATTATAGCAATAAATACTATAGTAAAACTTTAACAAATACTTTATAAGAATTCATCGTAACATTATTTTCACTGTTAATAGATTAATTGTAAAAAGTTGAATAGAAAAGTCGATTTAACTAATCTTTCTTTATTCTCTCTTTTATTATTTAACTCACTCAACTTATTTTTTAATCTCCTAACTCCTTAAAATATAGCAAAATATCTTTCTTTAAATATAAAATGAATAGAGTTAGTATTAATATATTATTTCAATTGATTATTTCAAGTTGAAATCCGTTAATATTTCCATCAGTGACATTTTTATGACGATTGAGTGTGTAGTTTATTCTTTTTTTTTCCAGTGTAAAAACAACAGATAGTTGAAAAAAAAAAGGAAACCGTAAAGAAAAACTCATTAATTTGCCCCCAACACCGACGTCGGAATGACGACTGGTGACTGGTGCTGATTATCAACGGCAGCCACACAACTCAGCTATGATCGGCACTTGAACACTCACTCGATCGCACCACCACAGCTTCTGAATAGCAACAACAACAGCAGCAACAACAGAAGCAACAACAACAGAAATACAAACATTTTACTACCCACGAACACACAAAAAGAGACCCGGCGCTAAGCGCAGAATTAAGCTAAATTCACTTATAATAGTTTTAATCTAACGTTTACGATCGGCGATGATCACTGATCGTCGCAAGAGGAACGTGAAACGAGGAACGTTAGAAGGCAGCATCTTCTGATGAGGTTCGAGATGCAGGTCAGATGATTTTATAACCACAGACGAACAGCCAAACAGACTGACTGACTGACTGACTGACTGACTGACAAACTGGCAGACTTCTTGACTCACTCTATTTTTTTTTTTACTTTTTGTTGGTCGGTTCGTCTGTTCGCTTCGCTGCTTGTTGTTGGCTTAAATATACGCTGCTTCTACTGTTGATATTTTTGCACTGACCACAACATATTATTTGTTGTGACCACACCGATGAGCTTTGTTGGTGTGATTCCCAGTGGTTGTTGCCGCCAACTCGCTAGGGACCTTGAGCTTAGAACTTCACTTTGGCGCCTAGGCTTCAGTTTAAACGATTCAGCGTCTATGCTGCTGGCTGGCTAGCTGGCTGGCTGCCTGACTAACTGGCTGACTAAGTGACTGACTTCATGCTGGTTACCTTCTCTGGCCATTAAGTCGTGATCTTAACGGCGTGTGATGATTTAGCGCAACGATTGCTAATTTTATTAATTGCCAATATTTGTCGGTTGTCGGTCGCTGCTTGTCGACGTTCTGCGAACTGGGTCGCATCATTCTTGTTGTTGTTGTTGTGGTGGTGGTTCAATCTTTTTATTGGTAGTTTAGGTAGTTCACTGTGTCAACTTGTATTTAAGTGATGACTTTATAGCTTCCAAAATAAACTACATACATCGATATATGCAAATGTAGACATGTGTGTGTGTACAGCGTATTTATAATTTGAAATATGAGCTGATCGTGTGCAAAAGATGCTAAGGAAATCTTAGATTTATTTTTATTATAATTAAAGAATGTCAGTGGAATGAGAACAAATAAAATTGGCCGAAAGTTGGTAGCCAGAAATGAAGTGGGCGGTGTGTGAAGGGGGAGGAAAGTCCGTCGGGGTTCTTAGAAGTGTGTCCTTCGTATTGGGTTCTTAATGACATGTGAACATCTGCAGTATAGAACTCTTCAAGCATTATGTTTGCCTGCACGTTACTCAAGACGAAACTTTATAGTATAAATTTAGATGTTTATAACATCAGAACTCCTGACTTTTGTGCCCAAAAGAAGAGCGACACTTTTGAGCCTTGAAAAATTCCAATTTTAATCTGAAACCCAGAGAGCTAAACTGAGAGAGCGTATAAAGAGATCTAAGGGCCTGGTACTAAGCTTCATCTCAACTCCTCACATCTTGTGAACCTTTTCTACAATCATTTCCATCTTTTCTTCAATCTCTATGAATCGTTTATGCAGCAACCATCTGAAATGTACAGCATCTCATCCAGAAGTGATGTTTTATCTGTCTTTTTTCCCCGTAACATCCACTTGTAACTTTGTCTCGCTCAATTATGAAATCCATAAGAATCGCCAACGAATGGGCAGCGCCAAGCGATCTGTTTTGTGGACGGTTTTACGATCAGCGAAACCGATCGATCCACCGATCGACGAGAGTGTAAACAGGACAGGACTGAATACAGTGCATTCGGTCCCTGAATGAAGACGGGGAACATGAATCGTCTAAAATAATGCGCGATAAACTTCTAATTAAAACACAACACAACACCACACAACAGATGAACGCCCGACGCGTTATCATATCGAGCTCATTACCGGGCGCGATCCGCTGGACGGATGCGGCGGACGTGTGGAGGTACGAGCCGAATGGGCCGAGTTATCTTAAGTAGCGAAGCGCGGCAATTAAGTGCGATTGAGCGGATAAAAGCTAAATTAGAGGGCGCAGCAGATGTCGGGCTCGAACATGATATCTTAAAACAAGGCGATAAAATGCGCCAGCATCGCGTTGCTAAGCGAATCCAATTAACACGTGGGGGGAATGGGAGTTACTTGTGGTTCCCTCCGGTGTCCGGGGTCGTGTGATCGAAACGGAAATCGAAATCGAAAGAGGAACGTATGGAAAATCAGTGCATGCGAATGCGCTTTGGAGAGCATCGTGGATGCACGAGAGCGAGGGAGAAAGTGCAGTGCCAGTTGAGCCAGAAACCAGCCTCCACCATCGCAAGCATCAACGACGTCTGCGGCTGAAGATCAGCGCCGCAATCGGAACGCAGCGAAGGTGAAGCGGCGAAAGGAGCCGTAATTCGTCCGGATTGCGTCGGCTCTGATCGCGATGCTGCTCGGCTGTGCGCTGTGCCAGGCGGCAGAAATAATTTACGATAATAGCGATTTTCGGATGAAAATACGAAATACCAACTGCGCACGTCTGTCAAAACCAACAACAAAGGCGACCCGAGTTCAGCCACACAACTAATGACGCCATCAGCGCGCCAGCAACAGCAGCGGTGAGAAAGTTCCCAACGATACTCAGGAAGGGCCACTTTCGAAGCACCCCTAAAACGGGGTTGAATTTCGTCTTGAGAAAAACCAGCAGCCATCAGCTGCCCTCTTGAGAAGCTGCCCCTCCTAATTGAACGATCAGTTGGCAGGATTCAGCTGAATCATCCATCCATTGATCGCTCGATCGATCCGATTAACGCACTCAATTGCGTGTGAAATGCGCTGTTGTTGGGTTGGGAAATCCGGGGCGAGTGGAAATATTTTGACATTTTCGGAGACATTTGGACCAGTCGCCATGGTCGGCACTCTTTCTGAATGGCGATTATAGATCATGCCCGATACTCGACATCTCAATGATTAATAAGAGGTTATTTGAGCCTAGAAGTCTTTGTTATCGACTGCTTCCAGCTTCCACTCAACTCAAACAGTTATCTAAACAGGGAGGGAGGGAGCAAAGCCACTGCTAAGCATTTCTTCGACGGTAAAGACTTATTTCCGCACCTAAGTATGAGTCATCATCATCAATATCTTTCACAGAGCCGAGTGCAGCAGCAGCACAGCGAAGGATCACCCTTTCGCACGGAGGCATCCATCGTCTGCCGCGGCTCACTGCATCATTCATTATCTAAGGCGCACATCAACTGCACGCTTTGTGCGCATTCTCCTGCCAGCGAGCGCCCCCCGTCCTCCACTCGCGTCCCCCTTCCCTTCAGCGCTGTGCATTTAGCACTGTGCAGCAACGCTTCAATTGGGCGATAATGTTCACAGGCGCCTGGATACCATAACCGCGGCAAACCCAGCCGACATCCTCCGTCCGCCGAAATGACTTGCAATTTCAATTGCGCAAACGAGGTCCGGTCCATGCCGATCTGGCCCGGCCCGGCCTGGTCTGGTCTGGCGCATGATCTGCAGAAAGTGTTAATCTTCAATTTGGTGGTTGACGGGTGATGCTTGGCAGCGAAGCGGGAGCCGCCGGCTGGAAGCATCGGCTGCCGTCGTTTGATGCTGCTACTTGGCATGATGTTCAGAAACAGACACTCACACAGACAGACAGCCAGACAGACAGACAGATAGACAGACAGGCAGCCAGAACCAGCTTCTTGGTCCACGTAGCATGCTGTGCGTTATACAGTATGCATGATAATCGTGCGAATCTTCGTAGTGATGATGATGACGATGACGACGGTGATGACGATGAGGAGCGTAGGGCTTGCGATTCCTTTGGACGTTGTTAGCATAAAAGTGGCAAACAATGACGTCGAATTCTATTTGCTTTTGCTATAGACGGAGCCTGAGTTCCAGGCTACACTGAAGAGCCGAAGAGCTGAAGAAGATGCCAGCCACAGATGATGTGCAAACGACGTCTGCGTCTTTTCAGTTGGTTGTTCGTCTCGGTCGTGGTTCCGGCTCGGCACCGTTTCGCGTCTAGCGTGTGTTAGCGACGCGTGCGCAAATATTTAACGTGCTAACATGCAAACTTACGATTTCCACGCAACATGCACTCGAAACAGTTGCGAGTCGAGCAAACAGAGTCTTTGGCGGCACTCGCGACGCCCGCTGTCGTAGGTGGCAACACTGGCTACGCGACGACTGTTCGGCCAGTTATCTGGTAATTGAAACAGCACTCAGGCTGGAGTCGCACCTCATCACACATCCGGATCGGAAGCAGCTTGGCAGGGATAAATATTTGACGCTCCGTCTGCAAGGTGTTGGATCAGCAGGTACAGAGTCGTTGTCGGGAGAAAGTGTCTGAGGAAAGCATCTGCAGCAACAGCGTCTGTACACCAACTTAGATAAACACGAGGCAATCATGGGTGTGAGTAGTGAGAAGCAGATATTCGCAAGCTCCCCGAATGCCACCTGACAGAATTCACAAGTAGATGGAAAGATATTGTGGATGATGTGGGTACATATTCAATAGAACTCCACATATGCTGAATAATTCCCCCCAATACGAGTAACTAACCAATTCTAGGCGATAAAAACACTCGATAGTCGTAGCCATAGTTAATTTCAAATCCATCCAGAATCGTATGCGATAAACATTAACTCATGAATGGACTCAATACTTATCGGACCTTGTATTCAACTAAATACAAGGACTATGGACTAAAAGAACAAGAAGTCGAGATAAAGAGAACATCTTATGTACAAGTGCCAGTGCAAGAACGGCCAACGAATGTGTGTGTGTGTGTACCGTCCACTGGACCACCTTGGAACCGAAAGTTTTGATTCTCTTCTCCGTGTGCGACCATGAATTAATGTCAAAGGACAAAAGCACAGCGGGTGACCACATAGAAAGCCAAATGGGCAGACAGCTCAACCGAGATGCAGCCCTCGAAAGAGGAAGAGGGGGAACGGAAGAATGGAATGAAATAGAGACACAAATTAAAGATCAATGAATTGAATTGTTAAGAATAGAAAACAGAGGCAGACGTCTAGAAAATAAACGACCCGAAGAGACTGATGACGACAATAACGACCTGGCCGAAGCGATTTCCAAGGAAATCGTACCCGAAAGGAAGCACAATTCGAATCTGTTCTCTGCGATGGATGCCTTTCGAGCGGCGCATAATTGAGACTAATAGGATTTTAAGTGCGCACGCAAACAAATTGCTCACCTACTGTGCGCGAGTGATAACAAGCCGAGGCAGCACCGAGGACACGAACGAACCGACGGACCAGCGATTGAATGATCCCCAGACGATGCACTGAACAATACGGGGATGTGATGGCCAAACGCACCGCAGCAAAACAATCCGTTCCGGTCATTACATGGGCCAGGTTGCCGGCGCACACAGAAGCACACCGAAAGGACAGCCGAAAAGAAGAGATGAGTCACGATCGAGCTGGCGTGCGTGAGCGTGAGCGAGAGCGAGAGCGGGAGCCGGGAGCGGCAGCGGGAACAGAGAGAGGCAGCTAGATCAACAGTGCGCGGCGCGTAGGTAAAAAGGTGACAGTTGTTAGTCTTTGTTGATAAATTGTGCGTGAGATTGCGATGAAAACAAGATGAGCACGTTCTGGCGTACCTGAGCAAACAGGAAGAGTTGCCTGCTGGTTTCGTTCCCAGCCGGACGGCCAGCAGCAACAGCAGCCGCAGCCGCAGCAATCAGACCAGACGCAATTCGACTCGGCTGCACCGGCGAACATGCAACAATCGAACGCCTTCCGGTCTGCTGCAGGAAGATGAGATAACGACAAGCTAAATAAACGACAAGCTAAATGAGATGCTTGGAAAATTAGTAGCAAGGAAGTACGATGCATCGATGGTAATGAGGTAAATAGTACGCAGTACGCAGTGAAAAATATAGTAATTATAATCGGCACGTTTGATTGCCAAATGAATCAGATGCTTCTGTTGTTGTTGTTGTTGTTGTTAGTTAGTTAGCTGCCAGCAAGAAAGTGCAGCATCTGCAATTGCATCGTAGAGAAAATCGAAAAGAAAAGCACTTCAGGAAGTACAAATATCGGGATCGAATGGATTCGATGTGTAAATTATTTCAAATCGTACGCTAATGTGACTGAATTGGTTGAAAAAATGTCTGCACTTAAGATAAATATAGACGATTAAAAGAGGATAAAAGGGAAATAAATACAGAATTTCTCCACATCGTATATAATTCCGATGATTATGTTGACGACTTTGGCATAGACATGGTAGATATTCAAAATAGAAAGAGCAGTCACTCTGATCTGTTGAACCGGGAGAGTGGATCATGGGAATGGATCGGGGAATGGATCGTGGGAATGGATCAATGAAAGGGATCCGAGGTACGCTATACTCCATGCCCAGGTTTCATCCTCTTGGCTGTCAACAGCTGGACTGTTAGTTCAGTTGATCTGAGAAACAAGCGACCCTTCAATATTTCATGGCAGCTACAGTGCATGGCCACGAGAACCTTCCTGACGACTACCCATCGAAGTCAGATGGCAGCCTCCTGTTTCACAGACTTCCGAAGCCCAATTTTATTTCACCATAAAAGTTATGCGCGGTAAATTATGCGAAACGCAGTCAGCGCGCTCTTTTGACGCCTGGCGATTATCGATTACCGACGGCCGGGCTGCCGGGCTGCCGGACGGCGGACGGGTGGGAATACGAAAGAAATGCAATCGCAATGGAGAACGTATTCCAGCCACAAAAAAGCCGCCGCCGACACCAACACCTACAACACACCACACCACACCACACCACACAACAAAGCTTGGCCGAGATTCATGCCAGCCAATATTGATTGTTTTTAGCCTTTTGACCAGCATTCGGTCAGAGCGCTTGTCTGCCACTCCACGCTCGGCTGCTCCTCCTGCCGACTGATGGAACAAAAGCATTCTTGAGGCGTCTGCAAATTTACGCAGATGATTTATTTGTATGAGAACCTACTGGCGACTATTTTCAGACGTGTATTTGGCCTAAAGACTCCCGCTGATGCTGACGCTGCTGTTAACCGCGTTGCCGCTGATGCCGGAGTGTTGCTGTACTGACCACTGACCACTGTTGTGCGACCCCGCGAGAGACGTGCGCGATCCTGCTGCTGCGAGTGCTCCGAATCGCTCTGGGCAACCATTAACTTGGGTCATTTGAAGGCAACGTGTTGAGGTGCTGATGAGGATGCGGCACTAAAAAGCGGCCCGGCATCGATAAGTGGGGAATGCAATATTTTTGCAATTTAAATAAACGAGAAGCTTGTTAGCTGCCGCCAACGTTTTGACTGCCGCCTGTCGACTGCTGACGGCTCTGCATGCTGGTATTTTGGGCTGCCTTGCCGCCGGCCCGCGAAAGACAACACAAGACAGAGACAGAGACAAAAGTTAATTTAAAATGTCTGCAAATTTGATCCGTTTTCGATCGGTCAATTTGCAAATTATGCACCCTGTAGGATGCAGCAGAAGAGCCCGAAACCAGCAACGCCGAAGGAGAACCGAAAGGGTAAAAACGCTAGCAATGATGACGGGGCAGAGCCGCACCGCGCCGCACCTCACCGCCGTCTCTGTTGCGACTGCAAATTAAGGCTGGCTTAAATTGCTTGCTTTTGCCAGAGTTAACGGTACGCTGTGGAGGCGTTTGATAAGTTGCCAAAAAGTGGCACCTGTCGCTAGGGTGCTTGGCCCTTCGTGCGTGCGTGTGTGCGTGCGTGCTGTTTTGGGAAATCATACGGCGGCACCGCATCAAACGGTTAATCGCAAATGTGTTTCGTGGAAATTTTAAATTTGTACTTATTTATTTTGCTTTCGCGTAACAAGGTTTGTTGTCCAGAGCAGATGGTGTCTGACGTTTCTGTGTGGAACGGGCCACCGATTGGCAGGGGCCGGTGTGCCACGTGCTGGCCGCTGATACCAACAACACATCATCTCATCATCTGTGTGTGTATCGTTGCATCCATCCACTGCAAACGAATTTATAAGCGAATTAAAAGCCACCTTTCGAATGGGATATTTGTTGAGGATATTTTGTGGGTTCCTTCCTCCGAGTAGACTCTCTTCACATCCTCGAAATAAACTTAGGGTCCTTGAGATTCCTCTAATTAGTTGTGACTCTGGAAAAGACTCTAGAATTAAAGCGTCTCTAGAGATTTATTAAAAAAGTTAAGGAGAATATTTAAAACACTTTCTTCTGAGAGATTTAAGGAAGATTTCAATTTTATTTTTGATCTTTTTTTATCTAATCTTTAATACCTTTAAATATACATACGATTTAAATAAAGACTACGATTATAAGACGATATACTGTGTACACTCTTGAAATCTCACCGATTGTCTCAATAAGTAAAATATTCCTCATCCGATCACATCTTCCTCTAAACTTTTAACTCGCGTAGCTTTAATTCGTTATCTTATTTCTATGTTTCGAAAGTTGTGCTCTCTCCCGAAGATGTCTTGAGATATCTTAATACACCGAACTACTACTGAACTAATTCAGTTCTTTTACAACCTATTTAAGCAGATGATTCATCGTTCTGCGTTCGTTTATTTAGACATTTAGACCAGACAAACAGCCTCACATGTATGAGGGGACCATAAAAACCCTTCGTTGAGACAATCATAATAAACTATCATCGCCGCTCTTCTACTCTTCCACTCTTCCACTCTTCCACTCTTCCACTCTTCTTCGTTTTTCAGCAGCTTGTTACCTAACGTTTTCATTATATTGCGATCCACAACGAAAGGTGTGGCCATCGCTCGCCGGAACATACACACGCTCGTCTACGTGTATAAATGAGTTCTCAAAACGCCATTAACTGACTTCAAAGGATAACGACAAACGAGACAAGGCGATAAAAAAGAACCTTCATTAATTAAGTAGGTGATCAGTGTGCGACGCGGCACTGCGCTTAAACCTGCAGCGGCCCGAGTGGAGGAGATCAACGCCAAGCGACAATAAAACGAACAACCATAGAGAACCAACACCAGGGAATGGACCTCACAGCGTTAAGGCTCTGAAATGCTGCTGCCCAGATTAGCATCTCTGTTGGACATCCATGTGAACAATTTTAGATATTTCAAGATCAGTTTGGAGCGCTGCAGTGGCAAAGTGAGTTGAGAAGCAGGCAGGCGGGCGGCCAGACAGGCCAGGCCTCGAAGCTGCTCGGATAGCACTCTGGTGTGAGATGGACGCGCCATAATGACGGTGACCGTCGCGATGTTGATCATTCAGTTTATTAGTGACAACATTTTGAGCGATTTCGGAGCGACTTAATTGAATTGAGGGTTAATTAAATCGATCTTAATTGAAGCGGAACGGACGCCTTGACGCAGCCCACAAACACACACTTTTTCACATTGCGTGGCAAGGGCAGAACTTTGGAGTCCGTAGTTCCTGTGCGTTAGTCGCGCTTTCAGTGCTTTCGTGCACTCCGACTGCCAGACAGACGCATGGCGATTGTCTGACTATCTGCCGAGCTTAACTACTGTCCATCATGATCACTTCAGGTAGGTAGGTACTCGTAGGTTGCCTGCTTGGTGAGTCTTTCGATTCGCCCGGAGTACTTAACTCCTGTAATAAAGGAGGGAATCTGCATTGGAAATGAGGTGCCACAAACACGCAACCCGGTCACGGACGGTCACACGCCGCAGCAGCCTGTAGTGAGTGCATTTCGGCTGAAGTGTTGGAGTCACGCATGCGCAACGCATTGCATTCGCTGCAATTTTTACGATTTTAATAATTTTTATTATTATTTATTTTTGTGGCTAAATTATTTGAAAGCCTCACACACACACACATACACACACACACACACACAACACAACACAACACAAAGCAAATTGCATGGTTGCCGCAGGACTGCAGAGAGGACTGGAGGAGGGGGGCCTGGGGTACTGGTGGGTGGAGAGTTCATCACAGACTACGAACACCGAATGGCGACAGTGATGAGCAGACGTCTTTCAACAGGTTCAATGGTACCCAGTATCGCTTGGATGCATGTCTTCGCTGGGAACAACTAATGTTCTATATGTTGCATCCATATAATTTGATTCATCCGTGCTTCCCGCATGCAGTGCGAGCAGAAACGAAGGCTTGGAGGTCCTCAACATCTGTTGAAAGTCACGCAAAAGTTCATTTAACAAGTCCAACAACAGTCTTGTTAGTGTTGATTGTTGGTTTTAGCGATTAGGGTGAAGTGCTTCTGGTGGAAGTGGATGCGATTGAAATATATAATTATACTCGTAGGGTTTCTTAAATTAAAACCAGTGCTGTGGGGGACACAGCAGAGTATGTGCCACAGATCGATCAACGAACACTCTCACCTTCGCCGGAATACAGGAACACAGACTGTTAACCTTCCATCCATGTTTGATAGAGTGGGACACACCACAAATGCTCAGGGTCCTAGATCATAGGGTCTCAGATCATAGAAGACTGCTCTGGGACCAGTATGGATAGTAATTAAAAGCAACCCATAGAAAGAAGACTTTTGAAGCGGATGTTAACCCATACTTATTAAGGAGAGACAACTAGTTCGGAAGTAAGCGAATATAGTTACCCTGGTCTATACTAATAATAGTCCCCATCTATTCCTAGAAGAGATGCTGACGCTTTGATTAACAGAATCCCTTTTAACATATGTAGCTAAAGATTGTATTAAGTTCTTCGTGTTTAAAAGGATTTCAAAGGAACGAAATACATTTTCCACCCCCCCCCCCCCACCCCCACCCTTCTTTCAGCGTCTCGAATGCCATGTAACAGTATCTGAGGTGCCTCAACCATATCAAATGTTGGTCGGGTGGCCACATTTAACTGGCCGCGATCGCTTACTTTTCGAACGACCCACAACAACACCGAAACACACTAAAAACTTCGATTTCTGAATAAATTCTCAGAAACCTCAAATCGACACCGTAGCCAAGGAGCAAAAGTTAAAAGAAGAAATTGCAACAAATAAAACGAAAGCTGCGAACCCTCATCGAGTGTTGAAATTTATAAAGACTACTTGTAAATGGAATCCTCTGAGAGTGCATCAATTCCAGGTCCAACTATAGACCCAGTTTAGTTTCGTTGGCGGCGGCGGCGGCGGCTGCATTGGCTCGGTCTCTGAAAGCCACGGGATGGCGGTGGTAACGATGACGATGACGCCGATGATAGCGGTGGCGGTGACGGTGACGGTGACGGTGACGGTGGCTGCAGCTGCGGCGTCTCCAATTGCAATTCCACATTCGAACGATTTTATTGAGCATTGAGGCGACACGCCGATGATCTTATCGCGATAATCTTGACGCCATATATCCTGCAACACTTTGCGCGGCGCGACTGCAGCAGCACATGGAGTTGGTATGTATGTAAATTTGCGGTCGCATTCGGTCCCCGGCCCCCTCGCCGCTAGCTGGTGGCTCATCAGCGGCATTATCGTCAGTTTTATCATGGGAACAAAAGCAGATCGAGTCAAGGATCGAATGAGCAATCGACCAATCGACCAATCGACCGATCGACCGATCGACCGATCGCCCAACCAAGCGATGGATGCCGCGATCGTACGCTGAAATTGTGTGTAAGCGAAAAACGATGCAAAACGAATTGTTTTCTCACACATTTCAGTGTTGGCTTTCGGTGGAGTGGTCTTGCGTCCACAGCCAGTCGGTGGGCGGGCGGGCGGAGGGGTGGGGGCGCTCTTTCTGAACAGGATTCCAGATCTCTCGGATCAGAGTGTGTCTCAACATTTGAACTGTTGTTATTGTTGTGGCGTGTGGTGATCGTGGCCCGCTGCAGCAGGCGGTCCTCATGTGTTCTTGTTCCCGATCTTGTTCTTGTTCCTGATCTTGTTCTTGTTCCTGATCTTGTTCTTCTTCTTCTTCTTCTTCTTCTTCTTCTTGTTATTTGGTATTCTTGTCATTCTTGTATTTGTTGTTGGATTTGTAATTTCATTATTTATAGGTGTCAATAAATTCTCTCCCGATGGACGACGCTTTTGCACCCTTCCATAAAGCTTCCTTCTCGTCGTTCCTCGTTCCTCATTCGTCCCTTCCTCGGAAGCTCCTTCTTAGTGGGTATTGAAAACGAAAAACAAAAAACAATCGTACATTTTTAACATATTGCGGATCTCTCGGATCGGATCTGTTCTTATTTGCAGTATTTTTTCGTAATTTTTTTACTCCCCTCGCATGGATTTTTTTGTATGCGTTTTTTTTTTTTTTTTGGTTTTCTTTTTTTTAATTTGGAAAAATTCCTATCCTCAGAATGCAATAAAAAACGCTGCTCCTCTCCTCGATTGGTGCTGATTCGGGAACCCTTTTTCAACGCTTGTCAAAATGCTTTGCATGGATTACGTTCCTGCGGTTTTTTTCGCATCGAGCATACTTTTGCGCTTCTCTGCTTCTCTGCTTCTCGGCTTCTTTGTTTATTTTTCGGGCTCCTTGCTCCAGTCCTCATCGCAGGGGTGCCGCCGCCGCTGTTGCCGATGCTGATGCTGTTAAGCTTGTTGGCTGCATGATTGATGTTTTGATGCCTGTGCTATGTTATTTCTAATGGGGGTCATTAATTTCGGGTTGCCGCTGGAGCCCTAATACATGGCTCTCCTTTGTTTGTTTGGTCGCTCTTTCGGAGTGCATCCACGGATTCCGCAAGCTTTTGAACATTCCGCTTAAGAAAGAAATGCAAATTATTGTGGATTCCGTGGATGATGGGGATTCTTTTTCCACTTCTTCTCGATGTTTATAAGCTTCGCTGACTGATCAAAATGTTGGTACACGAGTGCGAACAACAATAAAACATTCACTTAAATTTGTGTCTTGTTAACAGAATAACAGCTAAGAATTGTTGTTGATTTCTTGAGCAGAGAAAGAAGCAATTAATGGACACACTTCTGCAAATTAATAAATAATTTGTAAGTGTTTAAAACTGGGATTTTTTGATTTCTTTGCTAAACCACCGAAAAACAAGACATCCAACAACGTAAACCACAAGATGATCATGAAATCGGGTCGAACCTCAAGGATATAATTGAGATTCGCAATTACATGGTCCACTATGTACATTGGCTTTTACAACTTAAAGGAACATCCTGGAACATCCTCACCTCACACCTTGAATGACTTAATATTGTGCTCAGTATTTTAAGCGATTGCCTTTGTAGAGCCTGAAATATTTACAGCCAGATCTCTGAAATTAATTCTGAACCATATCATTATTTAGGAAGAGAGGTAAAACGGCGGAAACGAACTGCAGGCACACGTTATAGTAACCGACACCCGGACGACATCAACACAAAATTAGGAAGAAATCCACGTCAAAAAAAGAAAAGCAAGGAACTGTGTGTACATTAAGGAATCCTTTGGAAATTATAGCAGCAGCAACAGCCACAAAAACGAATGCAGCAACAACAGGCGAAAAGTAAACAATACACAGCAGTAGAAGCAAAAAAAAAGGATCTCGTCGAAAGGAGCCGCAGGAGAATCGCATGTGTCAGGCGTCTAAAATTTAAGCTGCTATAAGGATACCTAATTCGCTCCTTCCTGGATGGAATTAAGGACTTTGCACATTAAATTAACGTCAGTCGTCAGTCGTCGGTCGTCGGTCGTCAGTCGTCAGTCGTCGGTCGTCGATCGTCGGTCGTCTGTCGTCAGCCATCAACAATATAATCAACAACATCAAAATGACAAACAGAAATGCACAGAAACAGAGTAAAAAATGAACTAATAAAGCGAGTGAGCTCAAAGGAGAACATACGCCAAATACAACAACAACGACACCAGCAACAATACAAACAACAATAAAGGATAATCAGGATAATGGAGCGATATTTAAAAGAAGCCAGAAATTATAAAGCCAAAGTAACAGAATTCACTCAAATAGGATTAAATTAAAGACAACAACAACAACAACAACAACAACAACAACAACAATAAACGACAAACAAACAAACAAATACAAATACAATTTGGATTGGCGTGTGTTTGTGTGTGTGTTGTTCTGTTGTTCTGTTGTTGTTGTTGTTGCTATTCTCGTATAAAGAAACACGGTACCTCGTTATTATAACGTGGCCTGTGCCAAGAAAAAAACAAAGAATACAAGCAAGAACAAAAAAAAAACACAAGAAAGGGAGGAAGAAGATGTAGAAGAAGAAGAAAAACTACAGCAGCTGTTGTTAAATATACGTATAAAGCACGTTTATTAATTTTCTTTTACTTTTTTTATGAGGCACTCAGTTTTATGGAGGTACTGAAAGTAAACAGAACACCTTGAAAATCAACATCGTTATTGTTAGAGTCGAATTCCCGGTTTATAGTGATTCTGTGGTGGTATTTGAGTCCACTTCGAGTCAATTCAAACGTTAGTCCATCGTCCTGGCAGTCGTTTTATATCCGTATATTTACCAGCTCCACATCTATTGAGATCATCTCTTGTATTCACGATCACCGGTTTCTCAAAAGGAAACCTGATCGAAAATTATTCTAAATGTTAACTAAATCTAGAATTTATTTAATCAAGATTATAATCAAAAGAAGATCAGTTAATAAAGAAATCGGTTAAAAGTGAAAATCAACCAGGGTCAATCAGGGTAAGTAAAATGGGGGTCTGGTAGAATAACAAGGAATTTGAAGCATAAGTAAATCGAAAGATCGACAATATTTGGAGATATTAAGATTGTCTGCTCCTGATGGAGGCAGATGTTTTAACTGCTGCTTTATTATTAAATAAAATTAACTTTAAACTTGACTTCACTTAAAGTTGATCAACTGGAGTAAATCAACTTCGGACTTCATTGAAAATAACCCGGAATTTGACACGATTTCTGTTTTTTTAGTCAGTTTTTAAGATCGTTATTGGAACCAGTAGCGAGTTAAGAAGCCCGGGACCCGAGCTGTCCCGATTCTTATGATTTATTTTAGAAAAACTGTCGTATATTCCTCACTTAAGCACCTTTCGCATTAGTTTCTACAAAAGCATCTTCTGATCGGTAGTCTGTATCGGAGGCCTGTATTGGGGTCTTCTCTTGCCATCCGCTGTGGCTGTTAAAAGCTTCTCTTGGAATATCTTCTCACCATCAACCAAAGTGAAAGCATTTCATTGCATTGGTTTTTGGTTTGGTTTTCGTTTTCCTTTTTCTTCAGAGTTTTTATCTTTTGTGTATTTTTATTTATGTTTTATTTGATTTGTTGTTTTCTTTGTTGTTTTTGTAAAGCTTGCAAATAACTCGCTTTCCCACAGGAGTTGCTGTTGTTGTTGCTGTTGTTGTTACTGGTGCCGTCATTCGAACAGCCGCTGGCGTTTCTTCCCACCCTCCTTCGTGTGTGTGTGTGTGTGTGTGTGTGTGTTTGTATGTATCTATGAATGTGTGTCTGGTGTGTCTTTTAATGAAGTTGAAATCTTTTGCAGCGGCGTCCGTGCTGCCGACGCTGATAGTTGATTCCGGCCATATTAGCAGTTAATGTATTCAGACAGTTTCTGGCTCTGACTCTGGTCATTCGTGTCGCTCCTGTGAGGTCCTCCAGCGGCAGCCAGCGAGGTCGCAGCCATCTCGATTCACTTGCTCACTACACTGCAGCTGCCGGCCTACAGGTGAGCTGGGACACCGAGTGGCAGAGAGACGGACGCGGCGGCAACGCAGACAGACGAAAGAAGTCCTGCTCAGAAAGAAACGCTTTCCTCTTGCGTCAGAATTAAGTAAAAAGTCTTGACGGCGTACAACAACAACAACAACAACAACAACAACAAAGATGACGCCGATGACGATGACGACAACGACAACGACAACGACGACGACGACGGTTTTCCAAATATTCTTTCTTTTCTTTATGGAAACATTGCTCAGTGGTACTGTTGTTGTTGTTGTTGTTTCTTTTCTTTCCTTGCTTGTGCGCTTTTTCACTTTTTATGTGTTTCGCTCTTCTCGTGTCGCATGCAGGCGATCCTGGTGGTCAAATGAAGCAGTTGTTGTTGTTGTTGTTGGCGGCGGTGGCCGAAATGGAAAGTTCTGCGGTGGGCATCTGATGCAGCGACAAAGCGACACCAACAACAACAACATACTTAGTTGCACGTCCATGCGAAGGCGAGTTCGTATGTATTACAGTGTGTGTGTGTGTGTGTGTGTGTGTGTGTGGCACTCGTATTATGCGAATTTATGCAATTCCATGATTGTTATTGTTGTCATTATCGTCGTCGTCGTCGTCATCGTCGTCGTCGTCGTCGTCGCCGCCGCCGTCAGCGCAGTTGTTGTTGCCTTCGCCTTATACTCGTACATGTAATTTTTCGAACTAACGGTAATCGAGGCCTGGAGCCTGGGAAAATATTTGAGTGCTTTCCGAAAAAATACGCAGCTTCTTTTGATGCAAAAGTGAGATTTTACATGATTGTCTGATATGATTTCGCAGACAGGCGAAAAGAGGAGCGAATGAAGTAGAAAAAGGAAACCAAAAAGAAGGAGAAAATAGATGAGAGGAGTCTTTTTTTTTCAATTAACCTACTGAGCACTTTATAATAGCTGGCAACTCCACACCAGAACAGGTGCTGCATTTTTTTCATTATTTTCACTAATTTTTTATTCGAATTTCATTCCATCGATTGTGTGTTTTTCGTTTGTTTTTAGATCGCGTGTCAGCCGTCTACGAGGAATCCTTTGAATTTCCACTCCTGCTTCAGTGCGACCACAACAACAACACCACAAGCACCACAACCAGGTACCTACGACGAGGACGCACGCCGCAGCACCTGGCAACATCTGCTGTTGCTGGTCTCGCACACAGGATCAAGGATTACGTCGGGTTGCACTTACTTACCACCACCACCACCACCACTTCTTCTTCTTCTTGTTTCTGTTCGTCTTCTTTGCCTTCGTCTCCTCGTCTTCGTCTTCGTCTCCTCGTCTTCGTCTTCGTCTTCGTCTTCGTCTTCATCTTCGTCTTCGTCTTCGTCTTCGTCTTCGTCTTCGTTGTGTACAAATAAAAGAGACTAACGAAATATGCACTTAAAAATTAAGGGTAACTAAATATTTACGAAGGGGTTGCGTCTTTATGGCACGTGCCATCAGGACGAATGCGGCTCTGGTAGTATTTTTGTTCATCCAAAGAAACGCAGTTAAAATTGCTGCCCCGAGAGGGGGATAAGAGGAGGTCTTGTCCAGGAACGTCATTAAAAAACCTCTTCTAGAAGGCCCATTAAGAAATCTCGCAACCTCATCCAAGTTCCTAAACACAAATCGGAGGATGGAAATGAAGAAAACCTCTCCTAACACCTTCCTTACGAAGGCTTCCATTACGATGTCTCCAAAAGAGTCCAACGTCCAACGTTTCTATTAACTCTTCATCCTTGGTTCATCCTTGGTTCATTCTTTGTTCATTCTTGGTTCATTCTTTCTTCATTCTTTGTTCATTCTTTTCAAGAAATCCTTAAAATCTTCTATGGTAGAAGCATAAACGGCGCCCAACTTAATTTCAATTCTCCTGGATTTCATGTTTCCCAACATAATCTCGACATCATGGCTTTCTTTCCTCAACAAGATGGTTTTTGTATTGTATATTGTAGACTTTGAATTGAAATCTGTTCACAGCATCTTAAAGGTCTCTAATAAAGTCTCTAATAGAGAGTCAGAAATGCTTGACATCTCCTCGAATATTCAAGCGTAAACTCAGTATCACTCTTGATCACTCGATATAAAGAGTTTATTTACTATATCGACATCGTAGACATCGTAGACATCGTAGACATCGTTAACAGGTCCGGTTCGATGGACGGATACATGAAATACTGCTATAAGCTGCTCTCCACAACTCAACGACGCGAATTTCAAACGAGTTTCCATCTAGTTTTTAGTATTTATTATCAATGCTATTATCATTAAACGCAACAGCAACAACAGCAGCAACAGCAGCAGCACCAGCATACTTTAAGCCATACCCAACAAAGCTCACCATAAACTGTCGACGCACTTAACTCCAACCTGAAATTTCACAGACACTCTGGCAACACTGCTGTCGCGAACGATGGCAACAGCAGGTTTTCCCAGTCGCGCCAGCAACAACAAGTAGTCCAGCGGGCTGAGCTATCGATGTTGTTTGTATATCGTACAAGCAGTTAGAGTGCTTGAGCTGCTTGATCTTGTCATTAAATGATCTTCATCCATCCAACGACATCATCATCGCCATCGCGATCGTCTGCGATCGTTTTATTAACGCTGGAAGATCGAGTTTAGCGTCGATCGAGTGGCAGAAGCAGCCACGATCTCTTAGAATTTGATTTTCACTCAGCATCAGGTGATTTCTTCCGTAGTACGGAGTGTGTTAGCAACAACAACAGCAACAGCAACAGCAACAGTAGCGCAGCAACTCGATTAGTAAGAGTAGAAAATATTTCGAATTGCTGACAACTTTTCGCTGCTTCTTCCTGACTGCTGCTGCTGCTGCTTCTCCACAGACGACATCACGACCGATTAATTGCAAGCAGACGTTTTCCACTACTTACGAGCGTTTTCCAAAAACAACTACAGCAACAACGACAAACTGTTGCTGCTGCCGTCTGGTTTGTTGTTGGTCGCGCCGCATAACACGACACCGAAGAAGTCTGCGGCGAGCTACAACTGTTCTGGGACGGTTAAATTTGGCCCCGACTGCTGCTGCTGCAGACACCGTCCTTGACTTGACGGACCTGACAGACGGACTGTCCGTCAGCAGGTCTGCAGCCGTCGTCTTCTAGTCGTCTGCTATTCTGTCGCCGCAGCAGCAGCAACCGCATAACTTCAGAGCGGTGTTTAAGGTTATGCTGAGAATACTTACCACAACAACAACAACAACAACAACAACAACAACGATAGGAACGAGCAACGAGGAAGGCCTATAAAAATACTTGCCAGGGTATAAAAATAAATCTTCGTAGTAAGATCGTAGTAAACGTGGCTCAATTCGGTATTTGGTAATCATGCGCAATCTTGTCACAGTTGCAGCTATTTAGGCTTTAAGTGAGCCGGGCTGGACGGACAGACAGACGGACGGCGGGATGGACGGCGGGATGGACGGCGGGATGGACGACGGGATGGACGGCGGGACGGACGGCGGGACGGACGAGAGGATGGCCGGTTGATGGTACGCGATCGCGAATTATCGATCTTGACTGCGGGCTGGTTTTTGCTCCGTTGTCGATCGAGTCAACGGCAGCAGACAGCGCGTCGTCACGAGCTGGTTTCCGATAACCAAGTTTACACGCACGCGCAGCTCGGCTAGAACTAGTTTACTCAGGCGCAGTGGTTTATGGAGAGCAGTGGAATGCGCCACCGACCGCAGGATTTATGGGCCGCGCTTCTGCTCTTTCTGGACTGAGCCATGAAAAGGAAAGAATTTTCGATTCCCTCAAAAGCGATGTTAATTTATTCAGATTCTGCAATTTCTCCGAGGAACTGTTATCGGCCCGTGGTGCCGATTCTTCTGGAATCAGAGCCTTGAATATGCTAGCATGTGTACTGGGGATCCTGTCAGTTCACCGGGTGAGTAGCTCTGCGAAACTCCTGACTCTGGAAACTGTCGCTTCGATTACACTGTCGCTGGTCATGGTTCGGTAATCACTTGGCTAAGTGAAGGACCTCAGAGGTTCCCGCAGTCAACAACATCGATAACACATTCCTTCCATCACACAACCTCCTCACCCCCCGCTCACCCATCTTCGCGATATATCACAGGTCCGCCCATCGGAGGCACTATTATGGCGCTGTCTAAAGTTGGCCGGCTAGCCTCCAAAACGAGGGACAAGCGACGAACCCTTTCGGGCATAACGAAGCGTTGCATTTTAGGCTTTATTGCGCAGCGTGCTTGCGCATATTTATAAGTTGTTATCGTCGGCTGTTGTTGTTGTTGTTATCGTCGGCTGTTGTCGTTGTTGTTGTTGTTGTTGTTATCGTCGGCTGCTGCTGTCGATTTGAGTACCTTTGATCAAGAGTACGGCGCGTATTAAAAAGATACTCCTTACGGCGATGTTTGTCGATCTTGTCGACGGTGTGTTTGCTTTGCGTGCTGCGGCGGCTGCGGCGGCGGCGGCGGCGGCCCTCTCGTTCGTCATCAACATCAGCCACAACATCAGCCACAACATCAGCCACAACATCATCATCAACATCATCGTCGTCATCACCGGCACCGCCGTCATCTCCATGCACATCCACAAGGGCAACAGCAGCAGCAGTCAGAGCGTCTAAATTGCGGCTGCGAATTAACTTGTTTTGGCATAAAAGCGGCTATTTGGCCAGTTGATAGAGGATGAAATTTCCAATTTTGGGTTTCGGTACAGAGACCGAGTGCTTAGTTTATTTCCATCGATGTTTCTTTCTTCTCCCTTTGTACTTCTTTTCTTTTGTATTTTCGTGTCGTTTGTTCTTGTAACTTCTCAGTTTGACTTAATTTGGTCATGTGAACTCGGTATTTGTTGTTGTTGTTGTTTGTGTTGTTGTTGCTTGTGTTGTTGTTGTTTGTGTTGTTGTTGTTGTTGTTGTTACTGAAAGAATCACAGACCAACTCAGCCCACAGACAACCTTGAGCGAGGTTGTATTACGAAGCATTTCGGATGACGACGAAAAGACGAAGAGAAGGCTTTTCGGGGTCATGCAAGAGCCGAAGACGAACGATGATTTCTTTCTTCGTCTAACGTGACATTTCTTTAATATTACCAGAGAGTGCAAGCGAAGAGACGGTGTATAGAAAGAGACAGAAAATCAGCAATAAAAAAAACGGATGACAACAACCAAGGAAACTGATCAACAATTGAATTGTTAACAACCCAGAATAATACTGAAAAATGTTTACTAATAAGAAAAACCAACTAAACACCAAACCACAAAACCTCTCATAACTAACAACTACAATAACAACAACAACAACAATAACAATTAAAAGGGCAACTACTACTACTAGCAACAACAACAACTTCAAACATCGCATACATCAGAAGGGACTCGGACAGCGGTTACCCGAAAAATGGTTAAAAAAGAACACCAGCAAAAGTAAGTTTAAAAAAAAAACTCATAAATTTTTTGAGAAAACTTGACATGACTCGCGCAGAGCAGAGGACCGTAAATCATAAATAACCAGCTCGTTGAGTTGGTCAGCAATGTTGCTGGAAACACAGCAACAACAGCAACAACAACGACAACAACCACTTGAAGAGGAAAAAAAAAACGATAGCACGTGTGATCGCGCTGTTTGATGCGCTCAGACGATCGTTGAACGTTACGCCCAAAAAAAAAAGGATGCAAAATTTATAAACCAGAGTAGAGCAGAAAAAATGCAAGATCACGAGTAGTAGCAACAGCAGCGGCAGCAATAAAAACAAGTTTTCGTGAAGCGCCATCAGGTGCCAAGATTTGAGTTAAGTAGGCATGAAGTTAAAATGTAAGCAAGCAGAATCACCGCAACACCGAAATCGTTGCTTGCTTTTCAGCACCTTGTTTTCGACGGTTGCGAGCTGTGAACAATTTCAGAGCAAACAACAAGAGCAACAAACAGCAGGAGCAGAAGGAGCAGCAGCAGCATCAGACTCGATCTCAAGCAACAGCATCAACATCAGCATCAGAAAAAGTATCAGAAACACCGACATCGGCATCAGCATCACCACCATCATCAGCATCACCATCAGCAGCAGTCTTGGTGCCGGCGTCGGTGTTGGCGTCGGCGTCGGCGTCGGCATCTATAACGTGGTTTCTACCTGGCCGAATGGAGCCCGATTACGAGTCTGCGATGATCGTAAAATATAAAAGCAATCAGCGGCGATAACAGTTGCTGTTGCTCTCGCTGCCAACAATTAACAGTTGCGGCCGACGAAATGAACGCAATCGAATGAAGAAGCGCGTGAATCGAGTGCGATAAAAAGCGAAGCACGTGCTTAACCTCTGACTTCGCATCGGGGTCCCAGTGATCTCGGGCCGAGTGGAGGCTGAGTGGCGTGAGAGTCGTTTTGCGTGCCTGATCGTTTTCAGACAATGTTTCACAGTCGAGCAGATTTGTGGAACGCATGTCGTGAACTGTGTGCAGAAAGAATGGAAGAGAAGGTAGAAGAAGACAGCCGACATGAAATAAATCAGTGGGCGGAACCAGGAAGGATGACCCCCAAAAAAAGCCACGATCGAATGGTGAAGCTGAAGAAACGAAACACTTTCACAATCGGTTTCAGTTTCCTTC
>OX451348.1:35835204-35933662 GCA_949629155.1 Myopa testacea | reverse complement strand
ATGATTGTTTTTGTTGCTGTTGCTGTTGCTGTTATTGTTTCAAAATGTTCAGAGATAAAACGATAGATGATATCCGACAAATGATTTATGTTATTTTAAAAGGTTTTTGTTCTTTTTTCCTTCTTTTAATATTATTCATTCATATCATACCATCATTATTATTCCTTCGTTTTTTATTATCATTATTATTCGTTCATTATGTCCATTTAAATGATGTTTAGTTATCTGAAGATTTTCGAAATCTACTTTCAATTCCAACTTCAATAGCAGTTGGCAATGCGATGTTATGTGACGTTGAATGTGACGTCATTCTACATACTCTACTCGATCACTGCCCGTGGTCATGCATACTTAAAGTGACACTTGAAAGCGCCTTCCGTGTTCTTCTTTTACGTGTACGTCCCTTACTTCTTCATCTTCTCTTCTTCTTCTTACTCTACTTCTTCTCCTTCATGATCATCATCTTCTTCTTTCTCCTCTTCCGTTTCTTCTGGCATTTTTGTCGCTAAATCTTTTTCCTCATTCCGCTCACTTGTCTCCGCACTCGAACCGGAAAATGTGCTGAAAATTGAATTGAGAATGTGTTGAAGCGTTAAACTGCTTGTGTGTGTGTGTGTGTGTGTGTGTGCCTGTGTGTCACATGTTGGCAATCGTGAAGGACATATGAAATTCTGTGCACACATCAAGATGTCCTGCGTTGTTTTATTTCACACACATACACACGCATAAACACTCGTTTCGGTATGCGTCTATGATGTTTTCATATGTATGTGTAATAATGGTCACTCCATGCAAAATGTAATGTATAAAGTTTAGAAAAACTTTGAAGCTCTGTTGAAGGAAGTTCATCCTTTGCTTAGATTTCTCACAACAACAACAACAAAGCAAAATCATCCACTCCGTTATCATGTTCCTCCTCATCTTCTTCATCACCACCTCCATCATCGTTCACCTCATCACAATCTTCATCATCGCCTCCATCATCTTCTTCAATCCTCTTCTAACACCTGCATCATTTCCTTCATCATATCCTTTAATTATCTTCTACCTCCTCGCCCTCTTCTTCGTCTTCATCACGTTCATCATCATCTCCTTCATCATCATCTTCTACCTCATCTCCTTCAGACGCCATCGTTAACGCTTCCTCCTCGTCATCATGATCACCAATTCATTTAATTCTCTAATGATTGAATTTAATTAACGAAAACTTATGGATGTCACACACACGTTGGTGTGTGTGAGTGTGTGTGTGTGTGTATGTGGAAAGTTTTGGAAACGGAGAACTTCAACAACTCATTCTCGAAACTTAGTTATTTAATAGAGTTAGTCACTCAGTGAACAATCCTCAGTTCTCAGAAGTTGTCCTTAAATAAAGACTTGTGGCTGGTTAAGTATCTCTGCGTGTGTGTGTTTCTTTAGTGTGTGTGTGTAGATAAATTGTTGGTTTTGCTGTGATTACTCCTTCGTTTCGCTTGCATTGGTTTTTCTTAAACTGTCTCTCTGTCTCTGTTTATCTCTCTCTCTCTCTCTCTCTTACTCTCTCTTTTTCTCTTTCTCAATCGTAGTTATTCCGAGCACGTTTTTGCACTTGTTATAAATTTGCGACGTCCTGCTGATTTATTTTCAATGACCTCTGTTTTGGACGTTATCACTTAACGACTCTTTATCACTTTACTTATCAGTTTACTTGTCATTGAATTTTATTTACAATACTTTTACTTTATGTTTATGTTAAACTTAAACTTAAATTTTCACCCCAAACAACAAAATGATAAATACACTGTACAATACTTAAGTAAAGACATTCTCTGCTTCTTCTTTCTGTTTATACTGTCTGTAGAATTCAACTTTATTTCCTTTTATTTTATATTTTGATAAGTTTTATTTATGGCCATGAAAGTATTTTGTTTTCATCACTTGAAAAAAATATTATAAAAAAGTGTCGAAAACTTATTTTTTGCCAGAGAAAGAATTCCAAAGAAAGAAAAAGTTTTTCGCATGAAGATGAAAACGAGTTTTTATCCATGTCTATGTACATATATTGTGCATTATTATTATTTGTTTATTTTTCATGGATATTTTTATTTTCATTTGACTTTTTTGAAATAACTCATTCTTTAAAAAACTCATTCATATGTAGAAGCGTTTATATAAAAGAATTCATATAATTCTTAGGTGTTTCAGGAGGAATTCTAACATTAATCTTAGAACAAGTCACCAAAATTTGGATTTAGTAACTCCAGAACTATTACAGAAAGTTTACCTTAATAGTTTATATCATTTTAATAACACATTCATAACTTCCATTGGAATCCTTTTAAAAACAGTTGCTTCTTCCAACAACTACTCAAGTTATACTGAAGTTGTTGTAACATCAGCTCCAGCGTGAAACTTCGATATGAAAGAAACACTCGTAATTCACAAATACGAGGCACTTCAATTTATTGTACCCTCAAAAATCAGTTCAACTACAAAGTAATCGGAAAATGAATTATGAAGTAAACTCGAGAAACTCAATAGTGGAAGAATCTAATCAACATAAAACGAATTTCAAGATACACAAGAATGGCGTTTTTTTCATTTCCTCCTCGGACTCGCCTTCTCTCTCTTGATCCCGATTGAAAAGCCTCAGACTATCCTCAGACTAAGATATCGAAGGCATAAATACTCGTTCTATCTAAGATACTCGTTTTTACATCACACAGATTTCCCCACCTCCTCCAAAAATAAAAGCAAAGACTTTTAGCCCGGCTCATAAATAAATATCGCACCATCAAGCATAAAATCAGGGTGACAGAAATAAATTGAATTAAACGAAACTTGCAGGATAATCCAAATGGTAACATATTAAAAATCGAGCACAAATGAAAAATATGCCATTCAATACTTTCAGTTACAGTTACAGTTAAAGTAACCACCACCACCACCACCAGCACCAACATCAACTTCCTCGTGCTACTTAAGCACCAGGGTGGTTGTTGCCGGTGACTGGTTTCTCGTGCTTCCTGCAGATATTTGCAAAGTGTTTTGTTTGCAAATTTGCAACATTATGTTGCACAAACTAAGTGACAGTGGCGGCGAGCGAGCCACCGAAGTGAACTCTTTGTAGCTGACACTTGTGCAAATGTTTGCTTTTATTTATTATGGATTAACGAGAATTAGTGGTTCGTTGAGAGCGACTTGAAGCTTTATTAAGCATATGAATTTGCAGAGTATTTATTTGTATTTCTACTTGTATACGATTTATTTGACTATCGATTGCAAATTCGTTTCGTTGTGTTTCGTTTTGATTTTAATGCATTTTTGTAATTAATGGCTTGAACATGTGTTGAATTTATTGTTTCGGTCGATTTACTGTTAGAAAATCTATAATTTTGATTATAGTTTGCAAGGATTTCCAAGGAAGAACAGATAGAAATATACTTGTAAACATATTCGACTCAATCAGAGTGGCGATTGAGCAAAAAAAGAAAAAGACTTCAAAGAAAAAAGAAAACATTTTAAAGTTCCAATGAAAAAATTAAGAAAAGTTAGTCTATAATGTGAAAAAAATCAGATCTCCAAAAAAGCTAACACGATATTTCAATAACTCAATTTATAGCGAATATAATGATATACATACATACATATATATGTATATGTATGTATAATAATAGAATACAGTATATAATAGTAAATATCTATGAATTACATGTGGATCTAAAAGGCTGTATAATTATTACCTGGACCAGATGATATCTACGAGTATCTTGTACACTAGATTACCCTTAATGATTACCTCCATTGTTATGATGCCTTTATGCACAGTTTGTCTAAAAAGCCTTTAGGCGAATATGAGATTCTCTAGAGAAGTACGAGCCAGGGTAGTATATAATACGTCTCTGATATCCGATGTATGAAATTTAATCGACATACTTATGCGTCGCTATGAATGAACCACTTGTAAACTGTAAGCACGATATGGATATAAAAGTTGACAATAACTTGAAGAATGGAAGCTCATGGTCGATCCTTTAGTTGATTTCTGGAAAGAGTAAAGTTCAATACGGACACTCTTAGAATATCGATCTACCACCGTAAAAGTATTTTCTAGCGTTTAACTTACCAAAGATTTTAAAATATTTTCGTCTAGAGATGGTAACAGTCAACGGTCCCTGATCTCTTACATCGTCTGCTTCTCATATTGATAATGAAGGTCCTCGATTCTTCAGTTATCACGACCTCTTCACTTGACAACCCAACCCTTCATTACTGGGAATGTTTTCTAGTCCCTGATTCTTTCGGGAGACATTTTTTCGACAACGTGTTCATAGTTACAACTGCAATTACTATATCAAGGTTTTAATATACGTCTAACAATTCTTATCTCTCACATTGCTAATAAAATTAATTCAATAGCCTCTCAAAGTCTTCTTCTGGGATTACTTTAAAGAACTACATATAGGATATACTCGTATAACTATTTTGAAGACGATGATTTGCATGATGAGCTCTTTTCAATCCATCGTCGTTCCATTCGCTATCGAAGTTGCTTTATTTAAGGTATACCACCTCTCGATATACCTTTTAGCACCATCATCAACTGTGTGTTTGTCGAATTCATTACTGTAAAGTTTACCTGAAGTTCCTGATTGAAAAAAAAACCTAAATAAATTTATTCCACATGATTAGCTGCTTCCTAGCGAATTTACATCGATTGTGGGGGCGAAGAGACGAAGGAGAATAAATAAGAAGTAAGAAGCGATAGAAGTAAATTAAATACGCTTTCCTCGCTTCTGCTTGCATATGATAATGACGATGTCGAAGATTTTCGAACACTAATGGAGCAGAATCGAAATATTTTAAAATGCAGAATCGAATCGATGATGAGGATGATGAACAAAAAATATTCGACAAACGCACAGAAAAATCACAAAAACCAAAAACAAAAACGATGGTAATGGGGATAGAAATGAATAATGTATTGGGAAGGAAAAATGTTGGATTATAAAATATGAAGGAAAGAACATACAAACAAAAAATGTAAGACGGAAAATTAAGAACGGAAAGGAAATAAAATTCAGATCTCGCGGGAAATTTAAATGTTCTGCTTAAATATTTAAAAATAAGCATAAATTTGATTTGCTGACTTTCGGAATTGACTTTCATCTCAATGCCGCAATCAATCTCAAATTTCAAAAGAAACGAATCGGTGATAAAATAATCGAGTTGTTAAAATAATCGACTGAAATTTAATATCATCCGAAATCATTTGGAAAGTACATACTCACAAATCATTGAAGCTTTCACCCCCCCCCCCCCCCCCCCCCCCCCGCGACACTTCCTTGAAAGTGTAGGGAACGTCTTACGAACAAACCTTTTACGAATGCAAATCCTTTGAAAAATACCAACATATTTTTGAAATTGCGATCTGAAATGAAAATCTTGGCTTTAAGATTTTAATCTGAAATGAAGTCATTTCATTTTCGGTTCGAACTGCCGCCGATAACACGATGTGCCTCTAATCAGCTCGAGGCCATCTTTGTTGTTCCCGCGAGAGAAGTCAAAACCCACTAAAGTGTCATCCCGTTGCAATGCTTCTTTTGCTTTAGCCTTGAATCGCTGACGCCGAACTGGTTCTGGGGGTCTGATTCTCGACGTCGTGACTGCGGTTTAGACAACATATGTTGATGCCACATTAGATAGACGACTCACTTGTCAAAGGTTCCATAAACAATCTAATCCGGGGCAAAAATGAATGGCCTCTTCTTCTTCTTCTTCTTCTTGTCCTACTCCTCAGAGAGAAGGGAAACATTCTCGAGCATTTCGAGCATCAGAGTCAAATAAAAAGTGTACCATTCAACGCGGCCAGAGGAATGGCAAAGCAATAGCACTTTGAACGCATATGTCCACATTTCGCCAGTCCACAGTCGATGCTCGCAACAACTGGGAACAACAAAACGGATTTCCCTCGACGGTATTCAGGGCGGTGCGGTTTTCACAGCGTAATTAAAGAGTGCACAAAGCAATCGATGCACAGGCACTCGAGCTCTTCCTGGCTTCGGGGACCCTCCTCTGACAGACTCTAAACGTCGAGAAAACGTAAGGTGCAGTGTTGCAGCCCTGCCAGTGTTGCAGGCAGGTGCGGCCCTGCCTGGTACCCAGAATCCATCAATGCTTTGTGTATGAAGAAGTTAACAATGAAGCCGTCGTCGCTGTCGCTGTCGTCATCGTCGTCGTCGTCGTAGTCAATAAACTAAACACTTTTTAAATGGGCGTTTCGGGGCGACACTCTTAAGCGGCTCGCAATACAATCGATGCACCGAAGCCGACAGTCGACAAGAGTCCGCTCTGAGTTCTCCGCGAGACACTGCGGCATCGGAAAAAGTGCACAGATGGTTTATACGCGGCGTGCGTCACTCAATTAAAGGGTAGTTTTCATTATTTGATTCTTGTTCACAGTCGGATGATAGAATCGAATAATGCAATTCGACTGTGGCGCACAGTGGGCAAGTTTTATTAAGGAAAACAAAATCACCAGGTAATAAAAAAAATCAATACTATATACAATAGATAAATCTAAACAAATACTTGATTTTAGTGTAGAGTTATAGATTAAAGAGTTCATGCTTCATTTAAATCAGCTTGTCGTAAAATCAAGTGAAATTCTAAGGAAAAATCAGATGACAAAAAAGGATTTTGTGAACTAAAATATAGGGTAGACCATCTACTGGTCCACCATCTGGCTGGTTCTTTTTGAATTATATAATTAAATTTACATTAATTATTTAATTCAAGAAGAAGCCAGATGATAGCCCACATTTTATATTCAAATCATAAGATGATGAGGATTGTATATATAATTCAAGTAGAGTTGGTGTTAAAAACTAAAGTTCAATAATATGGCACCCATGATTTAAAAACGAAAAAATTTAAATATATCAAGAAATCTATTATAGCCTTTATTCTAGTAGAATTCTTAGAATTTTTACGACTTCGAAAAGTTTGTATAATAAGTATCAAAGCTGACTGGAAAGCATTTGACGAATATTTAGTTTAAATAATGTTTTAAAAAAATAAACATATACATTTAGTATTCTTCAATATTACTTGCCATAGTGTATCTACTCACTCATTCGAAGTTTTGTCCCACTGTGCAGCGAGCTCTAATTCTTATTAGATGCTCTGCAAAAATTAACCAAAAACTATGAATACATCTCGAAGGGTCAGATATAATCGAAAGTACCAGCAGGTCCTTTTACAATTACCAAATAAAGTTACAAAAAAAAAAATGCGTATGCACAGGCTTATAAACATGCATGCATATTGGACTGAAATACGATATACTGTCGTATCTTTCCGTATTGTATCGTATCGTATCTGTCCAAAAGAATACACAGCACAATATGGACGGTAAATGTTTTATAGCGTAATTTTGGCATCAAAAACGTATTGTAACATTTTAATGTGAACTAGAAAGTGTCGAGTGAACACAGGGCGAGATACGGGCAGGGGGAAGACGAGAGGGAGAGGAAGAACGAGAGAGAGAGATAAGAGAGGAACAGATGACAGCGACTACCTTCAACCCTGAGAGGTAAAACATCACTGACTGATTGATTGCGTTGCTTAGGGTTGAATTGTAATGAAATGTTGCTAAATGTTTAAATATTTGTTTCGCGGTCTCATTGTTTCTCGTTGACTGAACATACGCTGCCGATCCTTAGAAGTTGTCCTCAAACATTGTATTTGCTGTCAGATCCGAGGGACGACAGGACGAGGGGGGGAAGCACGGTACGAAAGGAAGGTGAATGAATGCTAGGATGGATGGATGGATGGTGCTTGACGTTATGGTGACTTTTTCCACGGTTCGAGGGTGGGTGCCTTGACTGCATTAAGGACGCACAATTTAATTCATATGCTAGGAAATTTTTTCAAAATAACGCAAGCGTAAATATTAAAAAATAGCAATCGTATGGAAAAAGCAATAATATTTGAACAAAGACAAAGAATATAAAGAAATTTCATATGAACAATCATTATGCACATACGTACGAATACATCAAATGTGAGGGGGAGGGAGGCGAGATGTCTAAAACAAGTGAGTATTTATGTATATACATATGATGTGTAGTGTGCGTGTGTATTTCTGTTCGGGTAGACCAGGCTTTCGGTGCTACCTGGACCAGTCTATGGACCGTTTTCAATAAATTGCCAACACCGAAATCCCATTTCCAAAAAATATCACATCCTAAAATCTTTTCAAGCGGAAGCGTTTAAGATAAGGCAGCCAAGCTTCGGGGGACGGTGGGCAGAGGGGATTTGAAATGTGGAAATGCCAAATGGAATTCTAATTCGTTTACAGCTACGAGATACTCTCGTACACGCATTGTTTGTATCCTTGCTGATTTGGTCCTTGCATGCGAGAGGCAAACAAAACGCACAACTCAACTGAACAATCGAACAACCGAAGAACCGAGAATGAAACTCTTCTCCTTTCCTCCTCTCTCTCTCTCTCTCTCTCTCTCTCTCTCTCTCTCCCTCTCTCTCTATCTCACTCCATCACTCACTTCAAATCGAATTAATACATCTGAACAGCTGAGCAGAAAGTGAGCGCGCTGCAGAACTCAGCAATAATCATGTTTTGCTGATTCTAACAAGAATTTTTACGCTGTACGTTTTTAGGTTTCTGTTAAAACAATAAATAAATAAAAATTCGCATCCTTCTCGAGGGGTTGTTGTTAAATTGCACAAAAAAACTCTTGTTTTGTTAAGTTTTTGCCATGAATGGCATGTTGTTCTTTCTTGTTGTTGTTGATCCAACTGCCATTCTTTAAAAATATTCAACCTGCTCATTAGAAAAATGCACTTTCTGACAGACGCTGGCAACTCTGACTGGCAGCTCCTGAAACATATTGCGAACTCGACAGAAGAGCAAAAACAGAAGAACCAAATACACTACAGGAAGCAGAGAATAGAGGAGAATAATGAGAGCAGCAAGAGAAAAAAGAGAACTGCAGAAGGATGAATTATTTACTGGAAGCGAACATATGCAGGAGTGGTTGTCTAGGATGAGGATCAGATTCAGCAAGGAGTCCCTTTTTTCCGACTTTGTTTTCATTCGAATTATGCTTAAATAATCTGCGTCGTCGTCGAAAGGGGGAAATCGGACCGCAAACCGAATGATGGGGTGAATAGATTTGGGGAAGTTTTTATATCTGCTCTAAAAATCAAAGCAGTTCCGAGTTCATTTTGAATCTTTTTTTTAGCATGCAGTAATCAAGATCGTGGAGATATTCTCGTTTCAAAAAAAAAAAAAATTATAGTCGTTATCGTTAATGAAAATCTGAAGGTCGAGAAGTTCTGAACTGAATAATAACGGAACAGAGTGAATGAATCATGGAATAAATAAGAGAAACGTCATTAGAGAATACTTGTGATACCGTTTTTAGTATTTTTTGCTCATTATCATTTATGGACTTGAATGTTATCATTCGTTAATTCGTTTCGGAGAAGTTTTTTGTACCTTCTTTTTTCGACATATTCACTTCGTGGTTATATAAATCTATGGTATATGTAGATACAACTTTACATACTCTGTGACCAAATTCAGTCTTTTAGGGTTTCTTCTGAAGAAATGCTGGAATTTTAAATAACGTTTTAGCGAAACTCTTTCAAATTGAAAATAAAAATCTATAATAAATAGGAACAATAATTACAATAAATACAACAATTTTATGAAAAAAGTAGTTTCCATGATCAATATAGATCTCCAAATAATGAAAGTTCAATAAACATCATTTAGTAATGAAAGATCAATAAATAAATTTAAATCATTAAGAAATAAGGATAAAGATGTTTAAATAATGAAAGAATAAAGATAACTGAAGATATTTAAACAATAAAATAAAGACAAATAAAGATTTATTAATAAGAAATATTTTTAACAACATTTTTTGTAAATTTGTAATTTTGATCAAACAAGAAATATTGCGAAAATATCCCCTATTTTTCCTAAATAATGCCTATTTAGATCTTGCATATTTTGAAAGCGAATTTTTCCCATAAACTTCAGTGAAGGAAAACCAAAGAACTGAAGAAGCTCATTAGTAGTGGGATTCAATAGATGTATAAGTTTGAAGTTCAGTTTGAATTCGAAATCGAGTTCAACTTCGATATGAACCTGATTACATCTGTTAATATATGGTATATCCTGCCATAAAACAAAACAAAACAAAAAAAAACGACGTGAAAAAATAAAAGTATTTTAATAAAAAAAATAAACACTTTCAGCTACTTGACAACTGTTCGCCCTCATCTAAACAAATGATTGGTGCCCATTTGCATCTACCCGCGTCCAGCCCTCAGACGACAACCCGAAGCTTTCATAGCGTGCGGGCTCACTTGCGACATCCGTAACAAGCCTCATGAGGGCTAAAATTGCGCACTCAAGTTCTTTTCGCGCATTAAACTCTAATTCGAACTGGATTTTTTTCTTCTTCTCTCTCTCTCCCTCTCTCTCTCTCTCTCTCTCTCTCTCTCTCGCTCTGTCTTTCTTTCTTTTTGTAATCTAGTTTACATTATAAGGGTGTCTTCTCGTCGCACAGACAGTGAAACCGATGCGACGATATTGTTTAAAGACCGTGCATAACATGTGGTTTTTTCCAAGCATATGGCAGGAACTTGTTTTGCTGCAGACCGGGCCGGGCATGGGCTGGACCGAGCCGGCTCATTCAGACGCACGCCATGAATGAACTCCGCTGCGTTGAGGTGGATTTTCGCCATATAAATCCACCAATTAGACTGTCATTCATTTAAATGGATTAAAATCATTGTATTGGGTTGGAATTCGGATTTTGTTGACATTCCTGCTGCTGCTGCTGCTGCGTTACTGCATGCAGCTGAATTGCGAGCGATGATGTTTAACTTCGGCCCCGCGGCTCTCGGTTTAGCGTTGTGGTTGCCCGAGGTTGTTGTTGTTGTTGTTGGTTTGTATAGTTGAGCGATTTCGCTTCATAAGCGGATCAGCGCCAAGTGTTGACGTTGATATTGCCATTGCCATTGTTGTTGTTGTTGTTGTTGTTGTTGTTTGAAGAGACAATATTTTGGAACATGTTGGCAAAGAAATTCGGATTTTTTGCTTTTTTTGTATTTGTATGGAAAATAATTAAAGCTTAAGTATGCTTAGTTAATAAATATGTAATTATCTTGTTGCGTTCGGAAAACGGAAATCTATTGTTTGAACAGATGTTCGATTGATAAAAATACTAGAAATCAGAAAAGTAAAGAAAGCAGCACTCGGATAATTTTCACCGGGATTACGTTTTAGTGAACAAATTAATTGGCATAGCGAATGATTAGAGTTCAAATACAGAATGGAAATATTCCATTCAATATAAGAGTAGAAAGTCTACGAGTGGGTTGAAAGTCTGAAGGATCCATCGTGAGGCCCTCACGTGACCATTCCGAGAACCATTCTGAACTCTGAATGAAATGTATTAAAATATTGTTTTAATTATCTCTTATTTCTAAACAATACTTCATAGTTTTCATGCTTTGTATCGCATGTGACTCGGAGCAGAGTTGAAGCAGGGTTGAAAATAATTCTAAATCACTTCATCATCAATATTTGCATTTTAATGAATTTTCACGCCTTTGACAGCAACCGTCCCAAGGAATCATGAGAATCAGGAGAATCATGGAAGCAGGAAGAGGATACTTTATCAAGAAGAAGAAGAAGACGAAGGAAACACACATTCCACACTCACGTACATCTTCACACTCAAACACTGACAAATTTCGACTACTAATTATACAAATGAGATGCAATTACAACACCTGAACATATCCGTGCTTATTTCCGTTTCCGCTTTGTTGGTATGCCTGCTTCTTCTGCTTCTCTTGCTTCTTCTGCTTCTACTGTGTGAAATTAAGTCAAGCAAGAAAGTAAGCAAACAACTTGGTATAAAATTAATATTAATTATGATATTTCACAACAAAAAGCACCTCTTTTAAGGCCCCCTCCCCCTCTATCACTCCTTCTCTGTCTCCCTCTTCGTATAAAACTAAAAGCTAAAGATATTATGTAAAATTTATGCATAAGAGATGCAATCTTTTAACAATTAAAGACAAAACAAGGAACTGAGTACCTGAGTTAAAAGAAAAACAGCAGCTACGTTTCAAAATTCCACAAAAGACGTCTCTGTACCGAAGGAAGGAAGGAAGCAGCAAGTGGAAGAAGCTGTATAAGTTGTGTGACGATCTCCGAGATAAGAAAACCGAATCCAAGCGAATTCACAACCGCGCCAGCAAATAAAATGAGTGAACACAGAAAATGTTGCTTATCTCTAAAGCGGAATCAGTTAAATTGAAAAACTTGGCGCCCAACAAAATGGCGTACCCCAGTCCCTGTACACTCCCTCCAAACGGTACAGAAATTAATAAATTCTAAACATACGCCGGCTGCTTGAAGGAAGAAAGTTGAGCCACGAAGTCGAGTTTAATTGCTGGTGAAACCGCTCGGCGCGATTCTGGTTTCCACTTCCTGCTGTTGGTATCACTGCAAGAAAGCGCGTTGCGTTGTCGAGACACGAAAGTATGCTGCTTGCTGTGAATGTATTTTGTTTTCATAAAATCCTGATTAGCTTCTTACTCTTAAGTGGATTTTATTTACTCTCCTTCTCCTTCTTCTTCTTCTTCTTCGTCGCCCCTGACATTCGTTTAGCGTCGGGGGCGGGCGACTTCTAATCACCACAAAAGCAATTTCACGCCTTTCGCTTGCACTGATAGGAAGATACGCTTTGCTCGTTGTTGTTGTTTTGTTGTTGTTGTTGTTGCTGCTGCTGTCATTCCTTCTTTGAAAAAAGCACGCTGTCACTTTCGCCTCCTCCGCTAGTTTGACGTATCGGGCAACCAGTGCATATGCACACTTGTTTCGTTCTTGAATCGGGTTGTTTGCCCCCCCCTCCCCCCCCCCCCCCCCCGCTCGTCCACCTCCACCCCCTCCACACTGATCGCATGGGGTAGATTAGTTATTTTCAACAGATTTTTTTTGACTGATTATTTTTGCCGGATTTTCTGCTTGATTGGTAAAGTTTTTGGTTTTTTTTCTTCACTGAATACACGTAGTTTGGATGATTATGTAGGAAGTGATTTCGTTGTAGTGACACTTGAATGACACGTGTTGTGTGTGTGTGTGTGTGTGTGTGTGTACAACATGTCAGTCTGTCTGTGGAATTTGACAAATTTGTAACAGTATTTTGTGCTTATTGATTAGCATCAACCACTGAAGGACGATACTTCTGAATAATTTTGACACATTAACATTTTAACACGTAATCGCGGAAGTCATTAAAAAACTCCTTAAAGCTCCTTAACAATCAAGATTATTTAGAGAATCTCCATTCAGCTGGATGAAGATTACATTTCCGAGGAATGAATAATTAGTAGATACGTACATAGTTATTGACTTTGCATCTTAATTTAAACGAAGTTAATAAATAGCGAAGCTAATCATGTATTTTATATTAAACCCAGACAACAACAACAACATGATTAACAGCAATAAAAACTACTCGTCTAACAACATTGAATAGCAGAAAACTATAACAAAACCATAAATTTGCATCATATGCGAGTCATGTGAACAATTAGCACCTGAAAATATGCAAAAATTATGCACACAGCCAAAGAAACGGAAATCGTAAAAAACATGGTGGAAAATAATTAAAATAAAATTTACATCCTACATGTTATACTTCCGCTACAACAACAATACACACACACACACACACACACACACACACACCCACAGCCACACTCGCTATCAAACTACACAGACACACATACACATAAACATACACATACACATACATGTACGTATGTACGATCGTCCAGTCGGACGCGCTGGACACATAAACATAACGTTCACATAATAAAATTCACACATATTTCGCACAACATGGAAGCAGGAAGCATATCCTGTGCATGATATACGCAAAGCATGAAGCAGCGCGACGGAACCCGGTGGACCAGCAGTGGACCAACTTGTGGGCCTACTTGTTGTTCAGTCCCCCCACACTCCCCGAATCATCCCGAATCATCCAACCGGTCAGCGAGCCACAACCCCAGCAACGTACATACAACAACAACTGAAGGAGACCGCAGCACTCAACACTATTGCAAGAGTTGTGAATTTTATCAACAGTAACAACAACAACAACCACTACCATAACGGCAACAGCAACGAAGAACCGAGGACTCCAGAACGAACATCGTGGTGGAACGATGGGAGAAGAATCTTTTACCATTCAACACGAACAACATGTTCGGACTTTTTTATGTATCACAACAACAACAACAACAACAACTATAACTATAACAATAATAATAACAACAACAACAACAACAACAACAGAGGGCTACCACGATACAAGAGCAATAAAATCCACTGCGAAGGGTTTTCATTGTTGTTGCTGCTGTTTTCACTCGTAGTTCCCTCTTATTTGCCTGGAAGGACGATTGCTCGGGGGTTGGGTTGACAGCAACGGATACGGCCAGAGCAATATGACAATCGTGCGCAGCATTCAAAGCAATGTTGAAAAAATCGACAAAAACAACCTGTTCACAAACACTTGCCGAGCATCAAGTAAGCAAGCAAGCAAGATGTTCGAAAATGAGAGCGCGGACGAGTGCGAGAAGGGAGAGTTTTGGAAAAGATTCACACAAACACACACACACACACTCTCTCTCTCTCTCTCTCTCTCTCTCTCGCCCGTTCTCTTTTTCTCACTCTCTTCAAACGTTTTGTTACACGCCTTAACTGACTCCGCCTTTCTTTAGTGAGTGAGTCAGTATTTGTAGGTTTTACAGTTACAGAGAGAGGGTAGCCTATATCCTTGTTCATGCTATGCTTATTTACCGTTTGCACTGTGGAACAAATAATTCAAGCATTAAATATGTATTGTAATTCAACAGATTACAATATTTAAACGTGAATAGATATAAAATTAAGAGAGAGCTTATAAAGCATTTCAAATTAAAACGCTCTTCATTTCTCCATTCTTTCATTCTTTTTTTAATCCTTCGTTTTTTATCTCCGTGCAAAACTTTCTCTTAGGAAATCTATTCTTTACGAATCTATTTCCAATATTTTAAGTAAACTAAACCAGAACCTTGTACTTCGGGTTCAAATCTTTGAGAGTCCACCATGAGATCCACCGTGAGAGTCCACCAGAAGAAGTAAAACTAGATTCTAATTACCCCGTACTTTTCCATTGGATGTTATTCTGTGTTTAAGGCAAACCACTAATGTACCTACTCTGTTGGAAAACCTGAACTGAATATCTTTAATCTTCATTATAATTTGGTAATCATTTAAAATTCGTGAGGGAATCATTTCCCGGTTCTTTGGTCCTGGGATCGTTGTTAATTTGTGCTATCGTGGTGGTTACTTTTGTGACATCGGTCAAGGATATCTTCCCGATAATTATTTAGTAGAGCTACTACTTGTCTCATTTATCCACTGTGCTCTACTCTGCATTTTTTGAAAATACACACACCATGTACCGGAGGTACAACAGTCCAACCAACCAAACAGCAGTTCCGAATCCTCGCTCACTGCAGAGCAACCGGGCCGAGATCTGTTGCAGAATATGTTGGCAACTTCGAAACCAGATGGGGAGTGTTTCGCGTAGAAAAAAGCAACACGCTAGCAGCCGGGAGCGCAGCAGTCAGGATGCTGCTCCGTGTGGTTTGGCGTTGGTTTTACATAATGTGAAACATACAGCCGAACATAAGGGTGAATTCTGTGTTGTTGGTAGTTCTGGTAACGCTGGCCTGCGTTTTCGCATCTCTCTCGACTTCCAAGCAGAATCGACACAGATGTGCCGTTGCCGCAAATTTGAGTGCAACAATATGAATTGGGAGAAATCCAACTGGAAGCCACACAAGTGAATCTGGGCCGGGGTGGTTGTGGTACGGATCTCGAATGAGGCAGAAATTCTACTTAAAGGACAACAGATTGCCGCAGCACAACAGTTCACAGTTCGACTCCGATAGCGACAGAGCTTATTGGACTTTTCAAAAACTCACAAATAGTTAAACCTAATCAGGTTCGAATACATTGATTCGAGTGCATCGTTCGATTACTGAGTACCCATCAGTTGGGCAAACAAGAGAAAACACTCAGTTAAAGTTAAAGTTTTGTGAATCTGTAATACGGGATCATGATCATGGATAATTCAGCTCATCCTCACCATCAACTCGTGCAGACGTTTCCGCCGCTGAGGTCTCCACAACGCGCAGATTTGAATGTCTCCACAACACCGCCGCACACACCGAGTCCGGGTAAAAATAACAACAACAACAACAACAACAACGAGACTCTCATTTCGCCAACAACAACTGTGGGCAACGGCAACACCAGACTCAAGCGCTCCTTCGATGTGGCTTTTCTGATGATGCCCGACGAACGCATCAAACAGAAGCAAGCCGCGAAGCAAGTCTGTCTCTCCGAGTCACTCGAACGTCGTGTACATCCGACGGACTTGTCGCCTCGCCAGCTGGTGCATCCGCAGCTCGTGCACAGCTTCCACGAGCATCTTCCTGAACACTTCCTTCCGCTGGCTGAGGCACGGCGATATCCGCAAATCACGTTGCGCTCGCCACGCATCTACGACGATCCAAGCGTCATCATACCCGACCCGGACGCTCTACCGCCCATTAAGAGCGCCTTCACCAAAGTGGTGAACGCTCGCCAGGAATCGCCCATTCCACCGCCGCCATCCCTGAGCCCCGATCAACTCAGCGGCTCCTCGATGAGTCCACCGATTATCACCCCGCCACCACGCACCAATAGCGGCAACGGCAGTCTCTCCAACGGCAGCACCGGTAACTGCCCAGTGGCCCCGCCATCGCCGCAAATTCAACCGAGCATCGTGTACCAGAACTTCCGCCCGGAATACAACTTCAACGGAGCCTTCCACTCCGTCAGTCAAGTGCAGGCGCTGCAGGCCGCCGCTGTCCAGAATCAGCGCATTCGACACCAGCTGCTCTATCGGCCGCCTCTTACTGCTGCTGCTGGTTCGATCGTTTATGCGAACCCTGGCGCTGGCTCTCCTGAGTTCCTGCCCGCGTATCCCGCTTTTCCATTTGCACCCGGCACTGCTGCTGCGGCTCAACACTTTGCTCCCATCGCTACGCCCGAATCGCCACGTATTCCACTGCAGAATCCCGCTGCTGCCGCAATCCTCTCCACCCTCATCCCGCCCACGCTCGCCTCCACATTCACGTTGACCGCACAGAACGTGTGCGCCAAGTGCAACATCAGCTTCCGCATGACCAGTGACCTCGTTTACCACATGCGATCACATCACAAAAGTGAGGTGGCTTGCGATCCCAACCGGCGCAAGCGCGAAGAGAAGCTCAAGTGTCCCGTCTGTAATGAGAGCTTCCGCGAGCGTCACCATCTGACACGTCACATGACCGCTCACCAGGACAAGGAGAGCGACGCGGCCACGATCACGGCCACGACACCACCTGCGCATGGCAGCGAACCGATCATCCATGTTGGCGGCGGAAATGCGAAGCTTCACTCGCGCAACGCTGCGTACCTATCCAAATGATCGAAGCATTTCTTCGGATACTTTTAAGAGGTTGTTACTCCGATCCGGTTATCGATCGGAAATGGATCAATTTTAGTTCTGATCCGTTGTAGTTCGAATGTGATATTAATTTGTATGCAGAGTTTTATTTTAGTTACTTCTACTGTATTGTAGTGCAATTATTTGTTTTATAAAATAGATTAGTGTATCTTGTAAATACATGTGTATGAAGCCCCTTCCAATTTAATTTCCACAATTCGAAGGTGTTTAAATAAGCTTGAAATGTCAGTTGAATAAACTGCAAGCCACATATGAAAAATGTAGCTATCCAAATATATTCTATAATTATCAATTAAGTCATCTTAATAGTGTAGCTATGTACTTAAAGTGTATCGAATAAATTATAAAATGTTTAAAGAAACTTTGTCTTTTAATGAAATCTTTTCACTATCTGATGTCTCTAGATTAAGAACAGGAGTTCGTTGGTTGAATGGAAATCGTTGGATCGATTCGATCCGAAAACGTTGAGGATTCATTAAATGCGTGAAAAGAGAGGAAACCGAACCGAGATTGTTGTAGATTCGTGTCGATGGAACTGAGATTTATTTGAAAATAACATTAAAATTTTACTAAAAAATGTCTCAGAACTGTAAATTACAAAGACAGCTACTAAACATCAGTCAACAATGAGTTGACTTTGAAAGAAAGGTTACAATCTATTAAGTGATGATTGATTTTTGTAAAAATCCTTTGACATACATATTCTCTTCTAAATTCAATTGGCTTGCGAGATATCAAGAGATGTCTTGTTGAGAGTTACTTGATGACAGCTTATTCAGTCATGGTCATACTTGAGAAGCTGGCTGCGAAGGATAGAACAATCTTGTCGAACGAGTGTTAATTTACCTATCAAGAGTAAACTATCTCTCATCAGGAGTTAAATATTTGTAGTGGGTTGGATAGTATCAGTTGAAGAATCAATGGTTTCTATGGAGAAGTGATTGACATCCATTCACAGTCATCCAGAACAATGTATCGTTTTTCGAAAATTATTTTCTGACTATCAGACGGTTCAACTTGTAAAGTTTACAAGTGTTTAGAGTAGTTTTAAGTCACATGAAACCGTGTAATTTTTGCAACACATATAATCCAATTTAATGCTTTTCTTATAAATTACTGTTCCACTTTCCAAATGTTCATTGCATATGTCTCGATCACAATTATGGCAGCATCGCTTGAAAACTCTCCCTCAGTTGGAATAGACGTAAGCCATCTGATCCACCGTATATCTACTCCTCCTTTTGTGCTACTGTAGTCAAGAATAGTCTCAGGTTTTTTCTTAGTTTCTGCTAGGTTTCTTAGTAGCTGCTAGACTTTTTTAGGTACATAACTTACAATTGTACTTTTCTGTCAAAACTCACATAAGATACTACATATTCTATATATTGAATTTTACATGGAAGCAATTGTTTAGGAATACATGCTATGTTTTTACGCAGTGTATCCAACATGACCAACATTTTTTAGAATCTCGAAACTAGTACACCCCAGAACAATTCAAAATGTGGAAACTACCACTAAATTCAGGTCACAAAATTGAACATACACTTCGAAATTGCGCTAAAAATTGGTCCTTTTTTTAATCAAGAAGGCGCTGAAAAACATTTTAAAGTTTACACAGCTAATGTACATATGCACGTTTTTTAACTGATTTGGCTGAACTCAGTGTTTTATATTTTGTGTTGTGTTTGTAATGGCGCCTACAAGAAAACAAACAACTCTTGGAATACAACTCCATTCATATATCCTGCAAACAAAAAGAAACGATTGGAGTTTGCTATCTCATGTAAACAAGCCTCTGAGCTTTTGGGAGAACGTAATGTTCACAGATGAGACTAAAATAAACCTCTGAGGCTCAGATGGAAAGCAAATTGTTTGGCGAAAACCGAATTCTCAGCTCCAAAACAAGATTTTAGCGGCCACTGTGAAACATGGCGGTGGCTCAATAATGTTATGGGGTTCTATGGCAGCTAGCGGAGCCGGTACGATGGAGTTCATCGACACAATCATGACCAAAGAAAGTTATTAGGACATCTTACGGCGTAATTTACGTCAAAGCGCCGAAAAACTCCAACTCCCGGCTGTGTATTGATTCCAACAAGACAACGATCTCAAACACACGGCGCATATAGTACGAGAATGGCTGCTATATAATGCACCAAAGCAACTCAAAACGCCACCACAGTCTCCGGACATGAACCCCATAGAGCATCTGTGGGGTGAAATCAAGTCAAAATTGCACAATGTCCATCCCAGGAGCAAGACGGTCTTAAAAAGGGAAATAAGAAAAATATGGGAAGAGATATCGCCATATTTTACTTAAAAGTTGGTTGTTTCCCTGCCACGGCGAATAGACGCAGGAGGTGGTCCTACGGACTACTAAAATTCCAACATTTTTAGGATTAGAAACATTTTTCTTTAGTTTACTTTTAGTGTATGTTCAATTTTTTTACCTGAATTTCGCCTTAATTTTCTTATTTATAAATATGTTGTTGTGTTTTCTTTGTAAAAATAAATATTTATGGTGGTTACTACCTAGTAGAACCCCGATCTGTTAATATGAATTTTTAAAAAAATTTTCCATTGACTTATGAGGTCAGTATTCACCATTTTGCTATTTGAACTAGAGTGTACGCTCAATTTTGTGAGTAACTGTACATCTATTACGCTTTTCTATCCTAGAATTTTAACTGAGTAGCTGGTTGAGCTTTCAGAGAATTCCGAATTTTCTTTCCGTATTCGTCATGATTCGATATTTGTCTTCGATTGTATACATCTGACCTCGATATTGGTAAAAAGAGACCCGCACCTAAAATGTACTAACGGTTCATCTATAGTTACATAGATTAGATAGTTATTAAAACTTTCATATTTTTTTATTGACAAGATCCAAACGTCTCGAAAAGGGAGCAAATTTGTGCGTTCACAAGACAAATTGTATCTCCATGGAAAGCATACAAGCATTAGAGATGAGCGATATTTCCGTACCGGTGATTTTGTCACCGTGATTTTAAAGTCACTGGTCACTGGAGTGACCGAATATTATTTTTACCAGTGACAGTGACAGCCTTCGTTCCACGATATTTATTTATATCGTTTGTTTCCGTGCCGTGAATTCGGAATAACATATTGTTTCGTTGAATTGTACAAAAACCCAGGGTTGGGTTTCTGTAGAGTTGAGCGATATTTCGATACCCGTGATTTTGTAAATGTTACTTTGGACAGAATAATTTTTTTAACAGTGACAGTGAAACGATTCGTTCCTGTCAGTGGCTGGTTCCCGTGGCTGTAAAATAGCTATATGATATTTTTTCACGTATTGTATAACAACGTAGGTTTGCCTGTATGTACATTTAACATTCTGTTCTAAATAATTTGCTATTAAACATTTGCTTGTGACTTATTTTTATTCCCCCATACATATTAATTATTATAATAGTTCGAACATTATTGGAAAAATTAAATAATAATATGAAAATAATTAATCAAAAATACTCAGTAACAAATTTATTATTTTGTATTGTCCAAACAAGTTCTTATTACATATATATTATAATATATGTATTGTTATTATTATTAGTATTGTTATTATTATTATTATACAGAAAAATTTATTTCTTAGTCATGATTTGTTTTAAAAATGTCTATATTCGATATTAAAACGTATTAAAATTTCTGATATCGATTACTTATATCAAAATCACGGTGACTTAAAGTCACTGGTAAAATTCACGGTGACAGAAATGTAGCAGTCACTGCTGTCACCGTTCTCAAAAAATCACTGGAACGCTCATCTCTAACAAGCATGCATTTTTCATATGTGACTCAAGGTATTCAGTAGGTAACTGAGTAGCAGTTAATGTGTTAATGTTTTATATTTCATCAAATTATGAAAATATGCTAAAGCAAATTATGTTTATTTTGTCATTCAATCCATCCTGTTGTATTGGGGCATCCTGTAAAATAGTTTGGGGTTCTTTTCGGTGTTAAAAAAACTCTGTTGAGATATTTTATTACTATTCACTCCACTGGAACAAGATCACTAAAATTAATTGTAAGAATAAAAATAGATATTCCTGCTTCATACACTTTGCTACAGAACATTTAACACGAAAGTCTTTCTGATTTACAAGAGATATATGGTACATATGATTATAATATACCACGTGTCCATTTTAAGTGTGACCAACATGATGACAAGATGTAAATAATTTGCGAAAAAAGAACATTAAAGCAGAAGCTTGCTTCTCGTTGTGGCACTAGATAAGCGTACTCTAAACAAGAGACAAACATATTCCCATCCGGCTGCTATTGAAAGCGGCTGACTCCAAAACAATCGCAGCCGCAGTGCATGAAATCGTCCGGAGAAAGAAGGATCGGCTTAAAATTTAACACGGCAGAGACAACAATGACAAACGAAGACCATAAACACATTATAAGCCAAAAACTTCTCACATCAATTGACATGTCAAGAAGTCTGAACTGCGAGGGAATCCGCTGGGAGAATCCGCTAACGCGATTTGGCCACGCTAAATCAACGCAATTCGTTGAGCCTCATTTGTATCGCATCACACAGTATGAGTGAGCAATCATCGGCGCTGTAATGTGACCCGATTTGGGGCTGCCAGAAAGGCTGCTGATGCAGACAACCCTACTTCGCAGCAAGGACACTCGTGTGCCAAAGTCCCAGCCAAGGATGATGAATACATTTTGTATTGTGTCGGTGGATTCGATGCGCTTTGTAGGCATTCGATATGCTTAAGAAAACGCTTTTGTTCCCATGGGAAGATTTCAATTGAATTGCTTGCCAACGAGAATTCCGAGTTGCCGTATTTACAGACAAAAGACGAGGGCAAAGTGGAAGGAAAAAAGTAGTGGTGGGAGGGGGAATATACAAGTACAATGATTAAATATGAAGGACTGCAGTATCCAATTGAAAAGTAAACTTACAAGTTTTATTAAAGTCAGCCTGATTTTTGAAGCATCTTTTATGCAGTTGTTATTTTTAGTCTTTGTTAATCTTCGAACTCGATCAAATTCGCCAATTTATGTACTTAATATTTCAATCCTCTGGCGGTTCTACTCATTAAGTGAAATCTTTTGATTTTGCTTTCAAGGGATGATTTTTATGATTTCATTGTTTTTGTAGAACACGCACCGGAACCGGAACGAAACGGTGCAAACGGAGTCCTTCCGATGTCCTTGCATATCCTCGTGCACCGTTACTGCCGTTCGGAATGTGTTTTCGACCTGAATGCGCTAACAAGGTGAAACATATTTCTGCACGCGATCTAATTTCGACATGCATTTTTTGCTATCAGATGCTGCCAGAGTTGCCAACAGCTTGATGTAGTAATTAAAAATGGCTGAGAACAGATTTTTCGTGTGAACATTTCTAGTGTTTATTAGATTAAATTCGGTTTTTCTGCTTATACCATATGTAGTAAAAACGGATGCTTTGATAAGTAATTTTCAAACGTATGTAGTATGTAAGACCTTAAAAGGCACACTAAATATAGAAATATAGAAAGGCACACAATTATAGAAATTCTTGTAAGTTAACGATTTCGATGTCCTGACTAAATTTAATATTTTAAAGAAGTAAATAATAAAAATGCATTCATGAACAGTTTATAATGCGGAGGTCGCACGTCACTTCTTTTACCGTCGCAAGGGAAGATTTTCGGGGAAGTGCGAAAGAGATAGCGTAAAGTAGTCAGTGTATGAAAGTGCGTTTTAATATTTATGTTTTTAAACTTATTTATTATTGAGTACTGACCGTGTGAACATGCCCATTTCCCACCGTGTAAAAATTGATTCATATCAAATTTGCAACTGAAGTTTGGCACCACTTCTGGCTTTGTCAAAAATAGACAGCTGATATTTAAGAATAGCAATTTAATATTCGAAATACTCATTTTAATTTTTAATTTTAAACTTTATAAAGGTAAAGTTAAAAACATATTATAAAAGTTTAAACAATTTAGACCTGCTAGCCCTAGGTATGTATATATTTATATATGTAAATATATGTATGTATATTTTGCTAGCCTGTAAGATTATTCTTATCTCAGTACAGTTGAACTTCGACTAAAACTTTACAGCTAAAAGCCTTTGCCTCAGACTCCATCTTTGACCTCGTTTCATTCAAAATCTTAGTAGTTATCTTACTACTCTAATTTTCCTTAATGTACACATCATCCTGAATGGAGTTGATGGCAATATTTTTGACGCAGACATCTTGAATCTTCTCATTTTCGGCTTGAATCTAGTTTAGCCGCTCATGGCCTCCTATGCATATACCATGTATGTATATGTATGTACATACTCGTACATGCTGAAAAAAGATGGCTGTACATCATACAAATAAGAGCAAGCAGCAATATCTTTAAAAAAGTAAAGTCAACGAAAAAGAAAAGAAAAAATTCGTATTAATATAAAACTCATGCAAATGCAATTGATCATCAAATGAACCACGTGACTTTAGCAATTTTTAATGTTATAGAAAACTGTAATTTTCGGCATTAATCCTTTCAGAGTTAAAATAAAGTATGCATCTACATAAGAAAAATCATTGAGACTAGTTTTGCAATCAATTTTGATTTCTTTAAAGACCTTTTGTGACCTTAAATAATTCTACATGTCTATTGGGTTTCACACCTCTGACATTTGCGTTTCTGATTTTTTTATTGATGTCTATTGGTTTTGATGTTATATCAATATAAGATAACCTCCCTTTACCTATTCTTTAAATCAATTTTTTTTTTTTTTTGAGCTTAGAGAAACATTTTTAGACATTGATCTGGTTTTCCGGAATATTAATGCTATTCAAAACTATTGTTGCACTTCGCTTCGCCGTTCATTGTTGGACTTCGATCACAACAAAATTTTGCGTTTTGATTCTTTGTATTCAGCAACATATGGGTAATTCCATAGAAAAGTCCACTAAGACCGAAAACTGAAATGTAAATAAAGAAAAATAACCTACACACGAAGTGATAAGGGTATATTCACTTTGTGCTTCCGTTTGTAACGTATTAAAGCATGCCTGGCAGGTATAGAAAATTATATATGTACATATATTCTTGATCAGCGTCACCTCTTTAGTCGATTTAGCCCTATCCGTCCGTCTGTCTGTGGAAATCACGATTACAAGCGAACAAATAGAGGTATCGTCATGAAATTTGGAACGAATATTCTCTGTTGTCATAAACTCTTTAGGATTGGAAATGGGTAAATTAAATCGGGCCAGTATTACGCCTACTTTTTATAGCGAAAATTAATAACCTACAAATCGGGTTTGTTTCATTGAGATAGTTCTGATTTATGGTCTTCGGCAGTATTTGTGACCATTTGAAAAATCAGTACCATGCAGTATATTATTTAAATTTTTCACATTTAAACGCATTTGATCACCAGACGAAGACGATGGACAGCAACTCAAAATTGACCGGCAAACAGAAATCATCTCAGGAAGTGAAGACCACATGTGAATTCAAGCCAGGGGATGTGGACGAGAACGAAATAGCTACGATGGACATCGACTCCAACATTGATGTAATTGCTACCGAGGCAAATTTAGTAAGTTCCCATGTGTCAAAGATAGGAATGTCTATTAATATTCTACAAAAAGACAGGTGATGTGAAGTGTCCGAAGTTAAACCAAAACGAAGTTAGTCCAATGAAGTCGGAGATAAATAGAAAGAAAGGTACAAAAAGGCCTCAGGTAGATGCCATAGGACCTCTACAAAAAAGACGGAAAAGTCTGATGGAGACAAAAGTCTCCGATAAAGGAAGTAGCCAAAACAATATAATTGAAACGAATAAAGTTACACAACCAGAACAAGGGCAGCAACAAGCACCGCAACTGCCTCAACAGATATCTAAGCTGTGGGAACAACGGAAGCCACAGATGGTGCAAGAAGTGCTAGAAGAGTTGAAACTAGAGCAACACGAAGAACAGCAGCAGTTTCTGAACAGCACAGGCAGCAATACAAACCCATATAAGGATCTCGTTACTAAGATCGTCGAGGTACTTAGCTCACCGGATCCCAGTTCGGAATCTAGCTCGGAGTGCAATTCGGAATTTAGTACAGAGTCCAGTTCGGAATCTTCTTCGGAGTGCGATTCGGAATTCAGTTCATGGTCCAGTTCAGGGTCCAGTTCGACGTGCATTTTGATTTCTAGTTCGGATTCAGATTCGAATGACAGTGCAGATGGTTGTTGCAGTTGCACCGAAAGCTCATTAGGTTAAACACCAGCAACAGCTGGATCAGTTGCAGTTACATTTTGGGTGTTGGTGCTGTTAGCCGTAATATGACGCCGTAACATATTCACATGCATGCACACAGTATCTACATGAACAAATAAATACAACATCTAGAAGTTAAAATTGCTGATATCCTTCTGAAAATTGCTGAAATTCCATTTCGATTGCGTCTGGTAAAGAAATTATGCCTTGTAGATTGTTTATTGTTCTTTGTTCATGGTTTATTGTTTTTTATTCACATACATATATTCATTAACATTATTTGTATAACACTGTATTGTCTATATGGCTGATCTGCAGGAGATTACTTACTTAATTAATTTCGAAATTACATTTTAGCATTTCCATTACGTTTTTTAATTATTACAAAATCATAAACTGAATATATTTATGGTTACACAGAAGTTGCATTCAAAATTTGCTCTGAGATACACAACGTACTTGCGAATTTGATTTTAATATTCGTTATTTTTAATATTCAAAGCAATTCAGTTTCGCCGAATTAATTTTTTCTCAATATTTTCACCTTTTTCTTTATATTATTAATTATTTTTGATAACACAGCAATTAATGCTTGAAAGCAAATTGAAATGATATCGGAATATAAATAAAACGCACATTAATTTTAACATACAGAAGACAACTGAAATGAAGATATTCTTGATTATACTATTACAAAAAGTAATTAAATTTAACTGAAATTAAACAACACAATACATACTCTTGAGGCATATATTTAAATTTAGCACATTTTAATGTAATAATGTTGAATAAAAACGAATTGACCTTGATTTTGAACACAGATAGATTTATTTTGATCTTGTTGGATGAATTATTATGAAGTTAACTCTGAATATCTACCTGAAAGAGCTACCTTAGAAACTTAGAGGTCAGAAACCAGACGGAAGTCTGCAGGAAATCCAAAAACCGTCGCTTGTCGCGATAATAGAATCCTTGGTATGAACCTGGGTAGATTCTTTTGTTATGGAATTAAGCGGCTTAGATTACGTATTCTTTAAATCTATTTCAGTGGACCTTAGACGAAACAGAAAACATTATCTGGTTTTCCGGAATATTAATGCTATTCAAAACTCCGTTGTTGGAGTTCGCATCACTCACCTCAAACTCTTTGAGCTGTTCTGTAGGCCAATTTATCTTTAACCAGGGTCGGCCGTGGTCGAAAAACACTTCGTCGAATAACACTTCCCGTTTTTAATTAATTCTTTTGTAAATATTATAAAATTTTTTAATATAGAATAATATGACATTTCAAATTGACTGCTCGTCTATGAATAGCAACTCATTAATTCATTATAGCGACTGAATTCCATTGAATCCCTATGTGATCACAACAACAAAAACAAGTAGTGTCCCGTGGAATCTGGAATCTCTTTCTAATGAAGGTTCTCTATTTTATAATTCCTATTTTATTAACTACGATAGGTATTAATAACGTCTCATACACTTTGTCTATAAATTTAAATTTCCCGCTTAGTTTCCGAAAAGCTTCCTGTTGCTAATATTAAAAAAGGTTAGAGAAGAATCCATGATTATGAGAAATAATAAATACAACCCACCTCCCCTTTCCTCCTCCTCCTCCTCTTCCGACGTCATGACCACAAAACCTAAAAGTAAAATAATCACATTTCATGTTTAACGTCTTTACGAACGAGTCTACAAGAAATCCTTCATCCTTTTCGTGTTCTTATTGTTGTTATTGCTGTTGTCCTGATTGTTTTTCTTCAACAACAATAAACAATAACATTCTGACCGTAATAAATTGCCTCCCGCTTCGACTCCCCCTTCCCCGGATTTCGCTCACCCGACCACGGACTCATCCAAGCAATGTTTATCCATGTACATTAGCTGCCATATAATAAACACCTCCAGCTACTTTGTTTAACACCATCGAGGCGTCTCTTACATTTTACTGTATCCACTCAAATACCAGCAGCAGCAGGAGCAACATCAACAACAGAAACAGCAGGAGCATCGTGTAACCAAACACCGTAATAATGGCAAACAAATTGTTCGACAATATAAAGGAGCTCAAGAGCCAGCCTCCGGCTCCCACGGGTAGCAATGGATACCATCACTCAGCCAGTCAGCCATCCAGTCAGCCAGCCAGTCAGTCAGTCAGACAGCCTCCAAGCCTGTAGACTTCACGGTGACAGTGAGTGATTCTGCTTTAAAAAGCATGGAATGCTAGTTGTTGTATGCAAATCGAGCTCATTTTGTGGGTGTTGCCGGGTGGTTCTTTCAATAAAGGGTTGGTTCGATGGCGTGTCTTCTTTGATGGGCTTATGTTATTCTTGGTGTATTTTTACTTATATTTATCAGAAGACAAAAAGACGAAACAATAACGAAAACAAAAATTACAGGGTGGCAGGCAGGCAGGCTTCCGTTTTATGACTTCATCAATTTCCACAAATATTCCCGGGTTGAATTTCTCACAGACAGTTCAAATGGGTTTCCAGTACTTACCGCGTAGCCACAGAGCCATTATTGAGATGGTTAAGTGTCGCTGTTATACGGCTGACTATTTAAAGTGAACAGGTGCACTTTTGAGGGTAGTTCGACAGTGCTTCAGAGTGGTTCAAGGAATGATCAGTGAAAACAGAAAATCGAACAGAAATTTAAATAAGCTTTCTTAAACAAGATTAATTAATCAAAAAACTATTAAGGTTTTAACTCTTTAATTCATAATTAAGTATTAATTTTCACATCACTTCATATCGAAGGCTTCAGATATATTTGGACCCCCGTATCTTGAGTCTGTCTTTCCGAATGAAGTTTTGTCTGTATTACAATTTCAGTTCTTTATTAAATCTCCAAAATTCAATAAACTTCTGCAATCAATTCGAAAATTTATATACAATTAGAGCGCCCTGTATTGATGCTTATAATAACTAATTCAGAACCTCCGTGATGCGTCGAAAGCGGCCCTGCTAATCGCATTGCATTTCCTTTAATGTATATGGAATTTCCTCTTCTTGTCGTTTTGATGTTTTATGCCCTCGTGTAAACGTTATTCATTTTATTAGCTTAAACGTTTTAACCCAACGCTAACGGTAATGTTAAGCGTTAAGTTCACAAAGCAATTGAAAAATGACTGCGAGGGCAGTTTATGTGCGAAATTAAACTCACCCAAACCTTGGGGATTTTCGGCTGAATGAGCGATGTAAAAGCCAAGAGAAAAGACAACTGAAAAAAGATCTGAAAAAATATAAATAATCGTATATTTTAGAAGTTATAAAATGGGTCGAGAGAACGTATTTTGCCAACAGATTTTTATGGGAAAATTTAAATTTCAAAAAGAAAGAATAACTCCAAAGTTGGATGTCGATGTTCGATATCACAACCACTTTATAATGACGTTGAACGATGGCCTAAAAGATGGCCTTAATTTTAGTGCATACCACACGAAATGGATTCCAATGAATTAAGTTATAGGTTGCCTTCAGTTTTGATCAGTATTACGTGCTCTTCGAAGTGTTACGTAATCATCACCTTTAAACTGTGGAATAATATTGAAGTTTATTGAATTACTATAGAGTATAATCGAAAATCTATTGTTTTTTATGCACTCATTTCTACTTTCGTATTTTTAAAATTTTTTAATTGAGATCCAATGCTGTGGACATGATGATACGATATTTCATACTTACGTAGTTCATGGTAACGCTCTGTTGCCGTGAGCTCTTGTGACGGCGTTGCTGAGTTGAGTTCAAGGAGGGGGCCTTGAGATAAACTCGCCTGCGTAGCGACAGGAAGTGTTACAGTCAGTTTACGGCCACAGTTTTAGCCACACAAAAGCAGTCCGCTCTGTTCGTATGTTGGTGCAACGCTGAATGGATTTATGTCGTGTATATCGCTCTGATAGTAGAACTTAATTCGGGTCTTCCCAGCAAACAATCCCAGCTGATGATGGACTACAATTTGAGGAGAAACTAACAAAGCATGAATTGCAAAACTCGTATAAAATGTTTGCATTTTGATTTTGATAATTTTAAAAAACGATCAATTAAGCATGATTGATCATCACAAAATATAGAGTGGTTTCCGAAATGTGGAATAATATTGAATATTCGAAATAAAATTGCTTGTTTTGGTCAAAATCATAAAATTTTAATAAACTTTCAATTGAATATTTTTATTTTCTTAGTTCACTGGGTTGTTTATATGAGGATGAGTGTGTGTGTGTGTGTGTGTATGTGTGTGTGTGTGTGTGTGTGAGTCTGTGTGCTGGTGCTTCTGTATAACTCGTAGCTTTCATTTCCACAAACTGACTGTCATCCCGCTTAAACTTTGAACTTTGTCGTTTTAATTTCCCACACGAAGGCAGCATCCACGGCTGGAAATCCAAGCGGGGACTCAGCAGAAGCTGGTTGGTTGGTCGGTGGGTTGGTTGGAACGACGACTGGAGCGGACGAACGAGGGATTTGTGTCAGAGAGCGGATTTTCAGATTTGCAGATTTTCAAATTTTCAGATTTCATCCGAATGTCGGATTTTCACTTTGTTTAAAAGACCATCGCGGAGGCAAAGAATGTGTTGTTGTTGTTGTAGCTGTCGTGATAGCGATGGTGTTGATGTGGGTGTTGGTGTTGATTCTGTTACACTGAAGTTTGATACTTTAACCGGTGCTACTGGTGCTTTTCTTCTTCTTCTTCTAGCTGTCTTTGTTCTTCTTACTTTTGTTGCTAGTGTTTTTGTTGTTACTTCTTGTAGTGCTCCTGCGGTGGATAATGAAATTTTTGCGAAAATGGAAAAGTTGTTCATTTTGTTGGTTTCGGTATCTTTTTTCGCCTGTTTTTTTTTTCTCTCTCTCTCTCACTCTCGCTCTCTCACGAAACGAATTCATTTCAGTTTTCTGTTGTTTATAACGGAAGCCGCCGGAAGTTAGCAAACATGGCGGCGACTGCATACCTCAGCCATTCCAGCATCGTCCATTTTGCGGTGCAGGTTGTTCAACAACAACAACAACAACAACAACAACAACAAAAATAAGCCAGAAACCTACGTACCCAGTGTAGGTGGACGATGCTGATGCAGAAACAACAACAACAACAACGATAACAACAACAACAACAACAACAACGATAACAACCAACAAGAACTCGACAATTGTTGACTAATAATGAAGACAAGCGGATTATTTCACTGATTCTTCCACTCTTGAAGCCACCTCATCTCTCACGCCCCGCCACCGCCCCCACCGCTCGCTAGCCCTCCTTCCTTCCCTCCACTCGTCCTTCATCCAAAACTTAGCCAACGAATGCACAAAAGTGTTGCTTGTTGCTATATAATTTATGGTTGTTGTAAGCTTTCGTAGTGCGAAGAGGCTTAATTTATAAACTGAAACAGAATTCCGTGGACGTGGATTTCAGTCATCTAGAAGTATGTGTGTGTGTCTGTGTGTGTGTGTGTGTGTCTGTGTGTGTGTGTATATCTGAACTTGTTTGTGCGGTTTTTAGCGGCGGTTTTTCCACAACTCTAACTTTGTCGCGCATAATTAAGAGTTTCTTTCCTCGTCGTTTTTCTGGAAAGTTTGTTATTTCAGTTGTTGGTCGCTTTCAACTTAATGGCTGGTGAAAAAGTTTCATGTTTTAAACTATTTTCTACACGTTCTACTCAATTTGCTAGCAGGTAGTTAATTTTAGTTGCTGCCGCGCAACAAGGATAAAGTTTTTAACTTGATTTTTATGGCTTCTTGGCGGCTAATTAGGCTTGGCTAAAAAGGCGTGCAGTACTCTGAATATTATTATTCTATTATTGTTATTCTTATTCTTATATTATATGTCACTCATGATCATCAGCATTATTATCATTTAAATGTTTCTTGGCTCTGTTCGAATTTTTTGATAATATTTCCTCGTACTTCGAGCGTTATTTCAAGCATAAATGATGTCAACAATATTTCCCGAAAACAGATTTGAATCGCGTCTGAACGCAAGCGTGTCGAAGGCTTTCCCAAAAAAAAAGGGTTCCGCGTAGACAGCATTAGAAAGCACCATTAAAGCACATATGATAAAATGGATAAAAATATCATCAACAGAATAAAGGACTATAAAATCGCTTCAGAAAAAAGTATTCTTTAAAAAAACCAACAAAACAATCATAAATATTTATTTTATACGCTTATTTGTGGCAAAGAAAAAAGCATCACAAAAGAAAAAAAGCATCACAAAAGAAAAAAAGCACCACAAAAGAAACAAAATAGCATCACTAAAGAAAATAAAAAAACCACAATAACACACAGAAGAAGCAGAGAACAGAAGAACAACACTAAAAGACTATCATTTGTTCTACAAAACAAAAGAACCCGAAAAACCACCCCGCTGCCCGGATGGGGTACGAGTCAAGTGACGCGATTCGACTCGACTCGACGCTGGCCGCTCTGCGTGAAGTTGGCAAACTTATGCACGGAAAAGCGCTCGCCGTTAACGTGTCCTTATGCCAAGGCTCGTCAAGCGACAAGCGAATCTGCATAATCAAATCATAAAAATTTGCATAATTTTATACTTTTTTCTTGCTTATATTTTATGATTGCGCACTTCTTCAGCGGCACGCGAAGAAAGTTTCGCTGCTAACATTAAAGAAGATCTGATCTCTGATTTCCTGCTTAGTTTCTAAACGACACCGAACAACAACGTGGACAAAAAAACACTACCAACTTCACGAAGAGTGTCGATAGTTATTTGTTAGCATGTTTGTTATCATTACCAGGGAAAGCACACGAAAAAGAAACCGAAAAACAATCAACAAAAATATCGCATCAAATAAAACATGGTTGAGGAAAAATAATTCGCCGACACAGAAAAATTTGCAAATTATTGCAATAAAAATCAAAAACTTCGCTCGTTTTAAATTATTTCAAAAGCATGAATAAAAGCAAACGAAAGAAAACAACAACAAGAATTGATAAAGAATTATCAATTGAGTAAAACTTCAAAGAAGGACAAAGAAATAAAGAAAAGCAAAGAAAGGCGTAAAATTTCAACGAAAAATCATTTATTTTAATTTCTATAAAACTATAATATTATGTAAAAGAATTATGCATATGGTTCCTTTTTATATAAAATAATTCAAACTGAATGAAATTAATTTCAATTTTATTAAATAACACAAAAAGAAACCAGCCGATGGCCCACCCTTTACATATGTACATAGCTACATACAATGCTTCTCTTTTGGCTTCTCTGTCTCTCATTCTTGGCGACTATTTAATTGTTTCATTTTAATTTTTCTTTTCTATGCCGCATACGGAAATGCCGAAAAAGGTTTCATTGGCGTCTGTATTGAAAACTAAATGAATACGGATAAACTTAAGTTTTATTTATTGAACATTTTTGCAGTAATAAATTACAACTAAAATTATATGAATTCATAGACGAACATTCATCCGATTTGCAGCTGCAGTTACTATGTAATCGTATATATTGTACAAAACGTAAATATTATAGTTAATAAGGTGTTGATTTTAAGTGTAATAAGTTCAGGTTTCGTATAGTAATTAGTAGTAGTAACTACATACATACATGAAATAATTATTAAAAGTAAAACTTTGCATATTATCTCTGGCATCATATTGAAAAATACCCTGTCTGGTTGGATCCTTTATTTGCTTCCCGAAGATCGGCATGATTCCACATGAAAAAGCATCATAATTTAGTAGCTGATTGATCTGTAATGAAGGTCTACTTTATTCATTGAGTTTGAGCGAATAAAAGTTCATAATACCTACTTAAATCCCATTGGTCCCTTATACTGCTTCCGTTGAGCAAATGTATCAGTTGTATAGTCGGAGGCGGGTCTACCAATGCGCCGTCTATAGGCCAAGTCAAATCGCCGCCGCCCGTATTTCTTGCAAAACTAAAAATAGGTAATAAAATTATGTAAATGAAATGCCGCCTTCGAAATTTGCCGCCGTAGGCTTTGGAAATCCACGACTGTGTGTAGTACTCGCAGTCTTCGTAACTTCGCCGGCTAGTCTAAAATTTTTGCATGCAGCCCAAACTATTTCATTTTCTGTCCAGGAACAATTATCTTCGATAATCTCCTCCATGATTTCGCCAGCATATTTAACCTTAGCGATTTGTTTTTCACCCCGTCGTAAAGACCAACTAATTAAAGAAAAATAAAAATAAGAATAAAGTACAAAGCTTTATGGAAAATGTATATTAATAGTTGTAACTTATAACTTTTGTGTTAACTTATAATCTTTGATATTGATACATATGTATATATCATATATACGACATGCACTTACATATGTATAAATCTATGTCTCTAGTGCCAATTTCAAAGTTTAATTTTTAATCATTCAAATTTCGATATCAACATCAACATTAATTAATTTGAAGTACTGATGATGAGATGGTATCTAGCGTTACTGCACCACCACTGATCGAGTCCTGTCCTGCAGGTCACGCAACTAATCCTCTCTTACAGACACAGAGACAGCGCCCAAAACTATGTTTTAATAAAATATAAATACGGAAACGTATGAGTTTTATAAAAAAAAAAAATAAAAATCCATTATGAAATTCAGAGCATTAAAATGAGGAATGACCACTTAACAAAATTACAATTCGTTCGTAGGAATGACGTGGAGATGGCGTAGCGAGAAGTGCTGCGGAGAGGGGAGGGGAGAATATGCATGTGTGTGTGTATGTGTGTGTTTGTGTGGGCCGAAATAAAAGGGGTTTCCACTCGTATATTAGCGGCGTCAAACATACTGAATTAACGCGCATTGAATACATCGTCATCGTGAACGTTGGATAAAATTTATGATGTAGAGTAGAGTAAAGAGAGAGAGAGAGAGAGAGTGAGAGAGAGAAAGGGGGAGGGGGAGAGTAGAGTACAGCGCCAGTTATATTTTTTGGCCGATGTTGTGAATATTTATATGCGCCAGAATATGACAAACGATGCAACAACCACCACCCACCAAAAGGACTCTACTATACTTGTATGTCTCTCTGTCTGTCGGTTGGACTGTCTGTCTGTTTGTTTGTCTGTTTATCTTATGGCACATATGTCATCATCACCATCATCATGATCAGCAACGCGGATGGAGGACTCGTCGTGGGGGAGGAACAGAGTTGATAGGGTTGTAGTCCTCCATACACCGCATTCACCACATTCAACACTCCTTCCATCGCCACTTCCTTGGTCTCCTCTCCATCCTCCGCTCATGCTTGTGAACATACGACTATCTATAACAGTAAATGTGGCATTTGACACAAGTAATATTTACACCATGGTAAAAAGTGACAGCGAGATGTGAAGGAAAACAATAACAACAACAACAACACCATCCTCATCATCAGCAAATATCGCTGAGAAATGAACTTGTATCGTAATTTAATTTGCGTTTTTGCTGTTTAGAGTAAAAACATTTCTGCAAAAACTCTGCAGTCAGCAAAAAAATATTGAAACGTCGTCGCTTCACCGCAACACCGACGGCAGCGTTGACAGTTACCACCTTCGCGATTCACGAAAGAGCACAGAAAAAAGTTGAAAGAAGTAAAAAAAAAATAATACAGTAGGAAGGGATTCGTGTTTTGAATTTATAATACTTAGAATTGAATTCAAATCTGTGGAAAACATATTGAAGAAGAGGTGAAAACGATTCCTTTTCTCCTTGTTTTTGATAGCATAAGAGTTCAAATTATTTCAAGTTAATAGAAGTTCAGTTTATTTAAAGCTCAAAGCGATAAGAAGCCAAGAGAAGTTATTGAAAGAGAAGATGGTAAAGGAGCCACTTCTTTAGTTAATGAATACTCTAGAGATGTGGTCATCAGTCGAGGAGAAGTCCTGGCCATCTGATGTGTTCTGGGAGTCTTCAGTCAGCGAATGTGAATGAATGCACCACTGAAAAGCTAACGGACATCAGACACTATACACATGAATCTTTGTTGTAACTGACTCATTGTTGATGTGAATCATTGAAGCGAAAAACCTACATAAACTTTGAGTTTCGGTATGATTATTAATGAACCATTTGACCGATTTGATGGTCCATCCATAATCATCACTTTTAAGTTCTACGTCATAAATAAAGTTATACACTCATGAAGAAAGAATCACGCGATATACGATGTGTCTATCTTACGTACACAATAACTCATTGTATATTATTTCCTCTCAAAGATGAACGGAAAATAATACTCAGTGGGGAAAAGATCTCTATAAACAATGTTGAATCATACGATATAATATATTCTCCTATAATACGATGTTGTTTTCATTCCGAATATATTGCATTTACATTTATAGAATGTATAACTGAACATCAAATACAAAGACCACAAATAATAAATATAAATTTAATAAACATAAATTAAGTTTGTGTAATTTATTATTAAAAAGGGTCACAAATTGCTTGTTCTTTTAAGAAGAGTTCTTTTTCATTATTTTTATATTTTTTATTAGTATTTTTGTATCATAAATCTTATGATTTTTTATGACTTACATAAATCGGTTATGATTTCTAGCAGCGTTAACGTGACAAGTGATTCCGCATTCAGATTTTGTATCGAAAATCATTCATTGATAGAGACTCGAGGATGACGATTCGAGGATGAAAATATATTTAAAATTAAATGCAGAATATGCATCAGTGGCTGCTGTTCTTGGCAGGGTCGCATCCTCCACTCTACACATCGTTACACTGTTACATCCCATTGCATTGCATTTTTAAAGTGAATGCGAATTGAGAGTGAATCCGTTAAAAATCTATAAACGAATCTCGAAAGGGTCCCCGTCATGCTCGTACTTCACTCATGGAGCGTCTTCTGTTATTTAGATATCGTACTTTAGATCTGCTTCCGGTTGAACGATTACTGGATACTATACAGAAGTTGATTTTGTGATTTTCTTTACACTGTCGCTTTGCTTCACTGTTTGTCATAAATTGATGTCACTTCGTGTTTGCCAACAACATAACTTAGCTTCGATGATATTTCTTCTGATGTTGTGCATAATTTTTACATTTATTTGTTGTAACTGAGTGAATAAACTGAGCAGAAAACAAGTTGGCATCATTCGAATGTCGGAGCAAAGAAGATGGGGATTTCTGTGGTCTTCTGGCCACATATTCTTCTGGCATGTCGGCGAATATGGTGCTGTCAAATTGTTGCCACAAGCGTTGCCAACCTGCTGTTGGAGAAAAGAGTTTTGTTTAAAAGTCGTTTACATTGCTAAAATATACTTAAATTGTTTATAATGAAAGCTTGTAGGATAATTAATGAACCGAGTTTAAAACAAAGTAATTAAAGTGAACTATGAACTGTAGCGATAAATAAGCAATGAAAAATATATATACTATGCACCTTTCTAAACCTTCATTTAATGAAATTATGGCACATAAAATAGCATCCAGACACATTCATGAATTACGCATTTCTCGTGGCTCTCGTATTCTTGATTTAATTAATTCGCGTGTTTAAGGAATTCTTTTGCCGAAAGTGTCTCTTTATTAACCACGTAAACGACGACAAATTCATAAATTATAATTTCTTGCAGCGAGATAAATTTTGCACCATGAGAATCCGTGAGACAACGAAAACCACGTAAATTGACGTCAAATTTTTACAATTGCAATAAAACTTGACTTCAGTTACACACCGTAACGTAGCCAGCATAATTTCTATGATAATAAGTTTGAATTCCGGTGGAGTTCGTTGCAAGACTCACTGATTTTCTGAATTATTACACGAACGTGGTTTGCATGAGATGCGTGATTTGAGTTTTTAAACTTTTATCTTAACAACAAAGTACGAAATGTAAATGAAGATAATAAAACCTAAAGCAGCGAGAAGATATTTCAAAATCTTCAAAAGAAAAACAGAGTATATGTACGATTAAAAGTGATATGGTTCCAAATGAAGAGTTCACAAAGTTTATAGAATCAAACTGAATGAAAGCTGTATAGGATATATAATTAAACAACAACATTAAAATACAGGAACTCTTAGAAATCATCTTAAGAAATGCTTAAGGCCAAAAACAACGGAAATACATTCATCGAGTTATCGAGACTACAAACAATGAAAGAAAAACTAATCGGCCACCAGAAGCTGCACAACAGGAAGTCGAAAGGACGTTGGAAGTGTGAAGAGAAAAAATCGCCATCATCATCAATCATAGCAGAACATGACATCAATCATGTAAGCGTCAAAATGATTGGAGTTGGTGTCAAGTACGCAGTACATGATGAGGGTGTCACTTGGCATGTCCTGTCTATCGAGCCATCATAATTCGTGGTCAGAAAGGGTGCAAAAAAAGAACAACTTCTCTGACATCATCTGAGCATCATTAAGATGCAAAGCAGTACATTTTAAATGCACTCAGAAGAGCGATTAAATTGAGACACAATTTATTATTATTAAACAATTTATAGTATATTCCCGTAGATAGAAAATCGTAGACATCACTAATAGGTTTGTAGTGATAAGTTTTAATGAACTAAGTGTACATTTAGCTTATAATGATCTTTCTTTTCTTCGTTCTTGAGTTCCATTTCCAAATCTTAGCACTGAGTAAAATCTGGGGAAAATCTGATTAAAATTTAGAAATAATTTCAGAAAGACGATCTTTGTGATTAGTTTTAATACGGAATTCTTATAAATAATGTGATAAAAGTAGTTTTTCTTATTAAAAGAAGTAAATAATAAGAATACTTTCATTAATTGATTTCATGATTTACTGGGGAAAATAGGATAAGCAAAGGATATTCTTATTAAAATCTCGAATTAATAAGATTAACTTCTTGTTTTAACACAATGCGACTTTCTGTACACAATCCATAAGATCTCTCAATGTAAAAAGCGTCTTATTTGTATGTTTTAATAAGATTTTTTAGTGAAATATGGAGTCAATAAGGAGATCATGCAAATATTGTATGATTTGTTTTTTAATTTTAGGCGTATTTTTAAGACGATTCAAATATGCATCCATTTTCATTGAAGGGTTAATAATACACACTTTCTCACGATTTCCACTGAAGTCATTATCATTAGTCGAACGTCTCATTTGTCAAGTACAACGCGACTTTGTTGGTGATGCCAAAACTAACTTCGTCCTGCTTTTTGTCGTATTTATAATAGTAACAGCAGCAGCAGCAGCAGCAGCAGCAGCAGTATCAACAACAACCACAAGGAAACGAAAATCACACAATTCAGTCTGTTTATTTACGTACTATAGTATCTCTGTGTTCCACTCTAAATGTGTGTGTGTGTGTGTGTGTGTGAGTGCGGCTGCATATGTGCGACACGAGATCGTCCATACGGATTGCCACACATCACACATGCTGTTGCGAGTACCACGTATGTTGCTGGCAAGCGATATCGCATCGCATCGCATCGTAGCGACTGTGATGAGCGACTGAGCTCCAGCTCGGGTTGAATGAGAGAGAGGGAGAGAGAGAGAGAGAGAGAGAGAGAAGAGAGTGCCATGGAATACATAACACCACCCTCATAGGCAACCGTAGGATCCTATAACAACAACAATAACATGGAGTACTGTATACTGTACTGTACTAGAGTACTGTATATCCACCTCCACTCCCTTCGATGGCCTCCTCCTCCTCCTCTCTGCTCTATAAAACGATGAGGTGCGGACGAAAAATTATACTAGCGGCGGCTCCCTTTTTTGCTGATGTTGCTGCTACATCGGCTGCTGCTGTTGGTGCAGCTTCTGTTTTTGTTGCATACGATATTCCAGACAACAACAAATACAACAGCAACAACACCAGACCCGCCAACATATGTGTGTGTCTCCTCGAGCGAGTGGGAGGAGACACCCACGCCCACCCAAACGGACATGTACCCATGCTTCTCCCAATCCTCCTTTTGTTTTGGCTTGCAAACTGGTTTGAGTGGAATCTTCGGTGGAGTCAGACTCCATTTTGATTTTACGATTGGAGCAAACGCGAAGCACATAACGGTTTCGTGTCCCATTTACTTGAGAAGACGACTCCGCCCACAGAACACTGGTTTGTATTCTCTCCGGATTGGAATGCTTGCACTTGCGTATTCGAATCTTCGAATTTCGAATGACGAAAATGAAAACTTTGTTTGTGTCAATGTTTTGCTTGTTCTCGCTTAACTTAAAACCAGCACATGCACAGAACTGTTCTGTTCACGGATAAATTCGCAAGAGCAAGTTATTATTCAATTAAAATTATTAAGTTTTTAGTATGGGAAAAAAAGTCTCGTATTTTTATGAAAGTTTCTTACCGAAAATTTAAAGATTTTTCCCGTTTTCTACTATTTATACACCTTACATAGGTTCTCATGGGTAAGTCATCCGCGGAAGAGTTTTGTTTTAGAGAAAACAATTTAGAGAATATGAAATGACTTATTACCTAAATATTAAACATAAAATTCAAAAAGAAACCAGCCGATGGCCCACCCCACCGAATTTATACATTCTGTGAATATTATTTTCCTTATTTCTCCAAGATTTCTTAGGTTTTTCCTTTGTCCTGCTCATTAATTCTTATCCCATAACTAAACCGATCGCTTTCGTAAATTTTATACGAATACAACTTCGATCAGTTGTTAAATTAAATTAAACGATTGTTAAAATAGGAAATACGGTTGTTTTTTAATGCGAACCTTCTATATTGTTTCTGGTTTTTTATTTGGATATCGATTCAATTTCATGGTTCCTCAAATCAACAGTTTGTCGCCTATTTATGGGCATTTTTCCAGTGATTTCAAAGTGATTGTTTTCGAATGATACTGATTTAGTCGTTAAATGTCATTTGAATTGCTTGGATCTGGAGGTTTTTCGCCGGTTAAATATAAAGCCATCATCTCTTTAAAATTGCTGTAAAGAAAACACTATTCGATGTTCTTCCAAGTTTAATGTTGCATTGAAATAAGTAAAAGATTAGTTATGGATTGTAATTTCATTCAATTGCTGCTTCTCCAACGACTTTTTACCCAATTCTTAAGTACATCTTCGATGGTTTGAAGCCTGTTTTCAATTTAGGAATTCTGATAAGTTTTGAGCCTAATGTTATGATTTGTTGAGGATCAAATGATCCATAAATTCAATCATAATTTTATTCATTGTTCATTTTATTTCATTCAAAATTCATTCAACAACTAAATGCGTTACTGTACAAATCTATTCTTTTATGTACTTATGCATCCACAGATACTCCAAAGCTTTCAAACTCTCCTAAGTATTGATAAACCGCAGTTTCTTCCTGACTACAAATAATTTGCCTTTTCCATCAAACTGCTCATATTTGATGTTCTCCTGACCAAATGACATCATCAAATCTGGACAATTCTGGGTCACTTCACTAAACAATCTAATTGAAAAGAATTAAATAACATCTGATTGAATAGTTTCTTAGTTAGGGTCATTTTTGCGAAGTTACTTTTGATTTTTTTAAAATTATGGAAAAAAATGGCCATCGCAATCTGATGCAGAACTTGAATTGGAAAGGCCCGAGTCCAACCAGTATCAACGAGGACCTAGATTCTGCTCTGGACATGGGATTTACAACAGTTACGAGCTTCCAAGACGAAGCTTCGCACAAATGAGGTGGCCAGAAATGTTGCTCAAATGAAATTAAATCGAAACTAAATCCCTTTTAAGAGTAACAAATCTTATGTGGCCACTTTGATAGAAATTTATTTTTTATTTAATAACAACGACGACGACTCTTGTGGTAACTTAAAATTGATAATGCGATCCACATCAACACAACACAGACAACCGACGTTGGTTCTGACCAACCGAAATCTTAACACAACCCAACACCGTCGGCGGCCGTCAGCATTTTAAGCCGATTTAGGATTTTGTTCGTGATTCGTGAGGGTCTGTCATGATGGACATGGATGGTATATTATCACCATTGCTATGAAACACACTCTAGTGAGTCCCGGAGACATGAGTGGATGTTCTGCCGAAATGCTACTGGACCAACCTGCAATAGAAATAGAAAAGCAGGTCAACGCAGATCGGGGAGAGCCGATGGCGAAGAATCATTCGGCTGCGAAAGCAGATTTTCCCCACACTCTCTTCTCTCTTCAAGTGCTGCTGCTCGCTCGGCACATACTATAAATGCGATTACCTGGGTTGGCCGATTTGTCACCCGGTGATGATGATGATGAAGTGGTATGAAATCGTATCGTGTTTCCGATGGTGATAGCGTGAATGCTAATCGTCGTCGTCACCAAGCACACAGTGACACGCACACAAAAATACACGCACAAACACAAACACACCGTTAAATGTGCTTAAATGTGGTTGTAAGTGCCCTCGAGTATAGTGAGAAGAATGAGACACGCAAACAAACAATGCACCCCAAATCGACACAAAACAGGGGTCAAAAGTGGCGTATAAATTCGACTTTGTGTAATTACAAATTTATGGTGCTTCAACATCACTCTTGTTGCGGTGATTTTATTTATTTATCCTTCCTGGCGTACCTGTTCCACAATCCTGTTTGAAAAGAAACACGTGGACGATAGACTTTCCGCTCCTTTCAGACTTCTTCAATATGAATTTAATTATTTTATATAGTTTAACAAATTATGTACTCCTTCACATTTAAATTAAATGAATTTCATGAAAATATGGAGCCAGTTTAGGGCTTAAATAGTGCAAACCCTAAGTTGCCATTGTTTTTTCTGCCCTATCAATTTTATGTCAATTTGTTGGATCTCAAATAACATGACGTTTGATGAGAAGCAGCATTTGAAAGACTTGAATGGAAAATCTACCTTTTGTTCTTCCTCTTCCCCTTCTTCTCTTCTACACTTCTGTCGGTTCTCAATCGCCATGTTAAAACAAAAATGCAACAACAGTAATAATAATAATAATAATAATAATAATTGCTAAAGAATATAATCTGCGGAAAATCCTTAAATTCAATTTTCCGCGTTTCTGGACGCATGAGATGCTAACATGATTGTCAAGTGTCACGTCACAAAACAAGTGTCATCGACGAGTGAGAAGATGAGTTTTCAAGGGGGTGTACACACTAACAGAGCACCACCGTAGATATGAAACAAGAGACACGAGGAGAGATGCGAAAAATAGTCGAAAAGAAGTGACGGATGTTTTTGCTCGTCCGGTTTGGTTTTATGTTCTCTTTTTTTGCTTTGTTTTGAAGGATTCTTTTTAATCTTGTCTATTTTGTCATCCAATTAAAAATCTCTGATTGTGAAGTGAAAAAACAAAAACAAAATACAGCTGATACTCGAACTCAACATTTGTAATTATGAATTGTAGAATAAAAGAATTCATTTTTTGCGTTAACCGATTGACGTACATAGTGTCGTCTACAGAGGTTCAGTGTTTGGAATTATAGATGCAAATATCTCAATGCAATCCCCGAAAACGGTTAAAAAACCAAACGAACGAAAAAATTCTATTGAAGACCTCGCAATGATCAGATGATGTCCTCGTAGTATTCCCGACCACGAGAAAATATCACCGAAAATAGCACCAAAGTGACAGAGTTGCTGAAAATCCGTCCATCTGAACTCTTCATAGTTTGGAATCTCCTGGATCCTTTCCTACAACCTACACAAGACCTGGTTCTATAATGCATGAAGAGGCTGATGATGGAACTCACATACTGAGGCTATATCGGGGAAACTAGAAAGCAGATGACTCCGATACTATCATAATATACACCTGCTCATTTTGTCACCATCGGATCTAGCAAAATATAATCTCTGATTCCCTAACATTACAGAAGAGTTTCATGAAAAAATCTGCGGTTTGAATGAGGTCGGAATACAAAAGTAGTCAATCTCGAAATTGAAACCCTCTAAAGCGTGATTTTGAGAAGTATTTCGATGAGTGTTTGTATCACTCAATAAGAACATACAACATGCAAAAATTAAATAGAATAATAATGGTTTTCCCTTTTTTTTCTAACTCATTTAACGATTAACGATCGTATGTTCAACGAATCTTTTGTTGGTCCCTCACACATGAATTTCCTGAATAATAGAAATCCAATTCAAATACTGAGTTATTATTCATTATTTATTTTCTATACATTCGAATGAATTTTTTAGTGACCACCTGCTTATAAATATTAATATCGCTTCTCCCCCCCGCTTCTTTTCAGACTTCGTGCAGACTCTGAGTTAATTTTGTTTTCATATTAATTCATTTATTTATCTATTCTATTGAATTAATGTTGCCCATATACTCGATAAACACAATGGACACATTTTGCTGTCCCCTCCTGCCGCGCCCGCCCTGAGGTATAATAATCTTTCAATTAATACGAATTTATTGCGCTTTTGCGTTACAAAGGCGACGCGATAAAGTCAAGAAGTAAACCACTTGCCAGCCAAGGATATCCTGTTTGGTTATATAATTTGTCCTTTTGTTGGCATTGACGGCAACAAGAGCGCAAAAAACAGAACGGAACAATTGAAACTTCCTCCTGGATTCGGTGTAAATAATAAAAGCACTGATTTGCCAAAGCCAAGTCACGTGTTCGCAGAGAGACGCACACCGCGGCTCAGAGATAAAGACTCACGAGCCGCAAATAAATTAATGGCTGGCACGCGTCGACTACGCTTCGGTGCGGCGGGCAGGCAGGCGGGCAGGCAGGACGACACGACTTCACTTGTGCTGTTGTCTCTACTTAATGGAGTTGTTGTCGTTGTTGTCGTTGTCCTTGTCGCAAAGTGTTTGCCAAGCACTTGATTATCATAATTTGTGGCCTCCGTGCTGAGGACGGCGCTGTCGATCGGTGGCTGTCGTTTCCTTGTCGGGCGTTGAAATGCGTATTCTTTGGATTAGGTTTTGATGTTTAAACTGATTTGACCGAAGGACCACCCATGGACACTCCCATGAGGATTGCGTCGTCACTTTGTTCCTAGCTTATGTTTACGTACTTTCATTTGGAGCGTGTGAGGACTTCAAAGGTTGAATCCATGCATGTGTGTCCAGTGTGTGTGTGAATATCGTTAATTGTTGGCACACGCAAGCATTACTATCGCTTTCCGATAATCAGAATTAGAATAACTTAGAAGCAGCTTAACGCCCCGCTCCAAGGATTCGACTCTACTGCGTCGAAGCTTGGCTACAAAGTGGCGAATGTGAATTTGTTGCCTTTTTATTGCTCATGCTTTCTTGGGAATTCAAGAATGTCAAGAACTGTTAACGATTGTGGGACCGGATGCGAAAGACTTCGAATTTAAAGTGCCCGAGTATATTTTTTACTGCGCTACTTACCACTTTTTAGTGCGCTAGTTTTTATGCCGACATAAAAGCCAAACAGCGACATCAAACGATATTTAAAGCAGTTCAACGAAAACTCACCAGAGAAAGCCGTAAACTTAACAAAGTTGATTTTATGGAGCAGATGATGAAGTTGCTTTGTTCAGTTTCTTTTATTAACTTCGATTTTTTATTATAAGTAACGTGGCATTTTAGGTTTGTGATTCAGATAGTATTCAAGTACTAGACTGTGGTATTTAATTCGACACCGGAAGGGACCAGGATCAATATCGATATCCTTGGCCTGAGAATGATTCTCGAATTTCGAAAGCATCGTTAATCGTAACAAAGCATGGACATTGTATTCATCGAAATCTCTTCTGATATCAATAACCTCAATAAAAGTGGGTAGATCTCACTACTAATTAATATTATGTACTTACGTAAGTATATACCATATAAAGGTAATCAAACAAGCGAACGAAGAGACCAAATGATAGTCTCAGATATAGCATTCAGTCGAAAATCAAAGTATATACAAAACGATCAAATAAATCAGCAAAACAGCAGAGAAATCATTGCGAGATTCCTCACTATTCTGCGACAACTTGTCCTCAGAGCTCAATCAATCACTGTCCACTTCACTGGCTTTAACAAGTATTTGTCAATAAAAAGAAAATCAAAGAAATGTTGGGAAAGAAACTTCTCACTTCTTTTCTTACTGTGAGAATGCAATCTCGGAAAATGCGGCTGGCGTAACATAAGTGATTGAGTTCCGCTTCGTAGTCTGTCGCAGGAAATAAATTAAAACAAACGCAACAACCGACAACGAAAAAGGAGAACTACAAACACAAATGCGTACCAAAGATGGACCCAAAGCAGCTCGAGTCACGCAAATGGTAGCCACTGGCCAATTCCATAGATGTCATGCATGTCTCGGGCTGATTGTTTGTGGAGTTTGTCACTGGCGAATAGCAACAACAATGGGAGCAGCAGCAATAAATCAACAGTAACAACTGCAAATCAGCAGCTACACATCAAGACACAATCAATGATCAAAGCCTAAAGGGTTAATATGTAGAAGCATAAAGAAATGAACAAAAAAATATAATATTAGATGTTGGATGGGTGCATTTTTCTCTAACGGAAGCCACGCTAAATAGCAACCCTTAAAAAGAGACTGCTTTAGAAATGATCTGAAGGACCGGGAAGCCACAAAAAAAAAATCAAAATACAAGAAGTGAACCACTGAAATCACGTTCGACACTCGCTCGCATCTCCGGCAATTATTTATTCCCTCGTTCGGTTTGCGTAATTGTGGCAGGCTCTTAAGGATCGACAGGTTTGCGAATTGGTTCCGTAGGATTTTCATTAGTTTGCTTATTTCAGGCACCATATGCCAACTGCCGACGCGCTTCGCGTGATTCGAGGCGGAAGGAGAAGAATGGAGATTCAAAATCTGCGGTTTCGTTTACAGACTCTACCCTTCCCCACCCCTTCCAGCAGCCGGACTGCCAAAGCCATTGATAATAAGCGAAGGCAGAAATAATGAATTTCATATTTATTTGAAGTGCAAAAGCTGCTCGCTGCCTCCGATGAAGCCTGGGATGTGGATGTGCTGATTTTTTGGCACATATGGTCAAAGAGTTTCGCAAGTCGGCGAGGTGGCGCTGAAGTTCACTTTGAGGTCGTGCAGGCGAACGGAAAGTCATTTGAAAAACCGCACAAAGTCGGCGTTGTTTCATGTTCCCGTTGGTTGTTCTTTCTTTTAATTGTGTGCTGATGAGGAGTATTCATCACACAAAGCAATGAGAATTAATGAACTGGCGATGTCTTAATAACGAGCACACTTCAATCTCGGATCCGTCCTCCTTCTTGATTGCCTTCCTCGCCGATTGTGTTTACAAAAGGAATACCTACTTATTTGCATTTCTTATTTCATTCATTATCAAGCTTATCGAGATCAATTAAATTGAATGTTGGATATTATTAATGATTCGCATTCAAATGATAAGGAATTCTATTAAATACAGAAATATCGGAGGCCTCTTGTATAGTAATAAACGTAAAAATAGAGATATTCTTTGTTAATGAAGTCATTAAAAAGAACCATTAAAAGTTATTTACGAAAGATCGAGGAAAATCCCTGTTTTAATGTATATTCTCAGACTTTAGACTTAATTAATATTCGAATTACCTTGAAATGTTGTTCCTTTGTAATGATTACAAATAATTGAATGAATAAATACGATTTTTTACGTGTTGGTAAGTTTTTCTTGCAAATTAATGAAGCAAAAGTCAATTCAATTCAAAGGAAAAGTCATCTTCTCTTCGCTGGGCCATCAGCTGGTTTCTTTTTCAAGTTGACAGCTGACAGAACGTGCAACTGCAAAGCCAGCCATATGAATAATTATATTCGACAACTAATCGGGGGATTTACTCTTTCCAGTAAAACATTAAACTTTGAAGAACATTGAACGGCGTGTTTTTATGCATTTCTAAAAAGAAACCAGCCGATGACCCACCCTCATATTATTTTCTACAACTGATAACTAAGCCACAATTTCATCCGAAGACTCGTTTATTACCATCCCCAGTGAAAATCGTTCGCATTTATTATTTTATTATTTTACATCTTGATTCCGTCTGCCTCAACATTTGACTCCAGCCAATTAAAATAAATTGCCAAAAATTTCAGTACCACAATCTTGCTTCTGCTTCATTTAATGTTTGTCAAGTCCCAAAAATCTGAATGCGTCCAAAATTCCGTCAAATTTTAACAACTACTCTGGTGATGCACGTTCGTGTTTTTTTATTGTTTTTTTTTATTAATAATTTCATTAGAGTCGTCGTTGGAGTCGAAGTTTTACGAATGATAAAATCGGAAGACGAAGATTGGAAGGTTTGTGTGTGTACTTTGGTAAAAATCTTGGCATAGCAACAGCTGGGACTGTACTATCCTACCCACCCACCACTCTTCCCTACTCTCCTCTACTCTTGTTCAAATGTAAAACGATTAGAATTGAACCAAAGGTAATAAAAAATAATTTATGTGGCATAGTAAACTAATACTTTGACTGCCATTTTGACTGCCATTTTGACTACCATTTTCACTGTCATTTTGACTACCATTTCGACTGCCATTTTGTCGTTCACGATGCGTTGTAGTTGAATTAATTTAATTTATTTGTATATAACTTCAGCTATTTAATGTAGTGAGTGAGAAAACTCATCATTTCAAAAAATGTCATCGATGTAAAAAAAAAGTGTTTGTTGTCTTGTTTTCAGTGCATATTTCTGCAGAACAGAATTTTCTGCACTCGACAGAATGAGTTTCTTTTTTAGTTCTTCAGGTGAATATTTCGACCGTAGAACACAACACGGTTGTTAATAGAACAGAAAATGTTTTGTGTGTGCACTTACAAAAAAGGAATGTTATCTTGAGAATAGAAAGCGGCTTAAGTTAAATCTGCGCAGAGGTGTTTGCAAATATGCTGCAAATATTTCCACTTTTAGTTAAAATAAAAGAAATGTGATCTAAATTTGTTTGATGCTGAATAAAAGATTAGCATCATCATCTTTTAGGTTACGTTGGAAAATGCGTCCAATTTATGCAACACATGTATATCCATATGTATATATTAACATAACCTTATATTTAGCATAGCATATCGAGTAGACGGCATTTTTTACACCCTACACCCGAAGCAATAAGAGTATATGAACTTAGTTCTTCGGCTTGTGGCAGGAGGCGTGGCAGATATAGAATATATATCTTAATCACCGTCACCTCCATAGTCGATTTAGCCCCGTCTGTCCACTTGTCTGTGGAAATCACACGATTACAAGGGAACGAGTAGAAGCGTCGTGATGGAATTCTGCACAAACACTCTCTCATGTGGAATCTTCCATTAATTGTTTTTTTAATGCGTAGTCGCAGTAAAGCGACACAGATCGACAAATTCATAAAAGCGCTCGGTTCCTTTTTCCATGGAAAATTATTCGTTAACTACTTATTGTACAAATAAGTTTCTTGATTATATTTTTGTGTTTTGCAGACTTATGAACATGTCCCGAAGAAGAAGAAGTATTCAGAGGACGAAAAGCCGTTCAAATTTCCACGCGAACAGTTGACCGAAGACTATAAATGAAGTTTGAGCTCCAAGCTGGGGAAACCTGTACAACGACTTGGAGACAAACTAGAAGAAGATCCCCAGGAAAATAGTTTCTGATGTATTATTTCACGGTAGTGTTGGGAACTTGCAGGTGGCACACACCACCCAAAGCAGTGGCTGCCGATTGCTCAGAACCGAATTTCTGTAGAAATCATGATCGAGAATCCAACAAGTACTCCGCCCGAGAATCAGAACTTTGTTCCGGCAAACGAACTTAATCAATAGAAAGGGTTTATTCAGTGTTACTACTTTCAAAAATATGTTCAAAATATAGTAAATGTATTCTTGCAAAGAATAGAATGAATAAAATTATTTGGGGGCCTTGAAGCCCATTTCCTGTTGCCAAAAATCGTGGTGTCGTGGCAGAATCGCTGGTTGCAGGCGTCTCGTCGATCGGCGTAATCTTGTGGTCTATCATTCTTGAATTTCATTCTTGAATCATTCGCCGCCGACGAATCGTTTTCGTTTGAACTCGAAAGCTTGTGCGATATCTCGTGTTCATATTGGCCGTTGTCACACTCAGCCTCTTGAGGTTGGATTCACTCGTGCTACTGTGTTGAATCGCAGCACTGCTACACCAGTGAAAACTGCATTGAATTTGAAAATTGTGGTTATGATTTTACCTATTTTCGAAAGAAATAAATCTTATAGACAAAAACATTCTGCCAAAATTAATAAAAACAACGAACATTGGTTTGCATAATTATCATGTTTTGTTTATATTTGACAGCAAATAGCAAATATCTTTTATTTGGGGAAATCATTTTAATTTATTGCTTAATAGTTACTACTTCACATGGAGTACTGCTGTCAGTCTCATCATCATTCTTTTCATCATTTCTAAATTCATATAAAAAATTTAGGGCCATATTTTGCATGAACGATCGACGCGATTCTCCGTAACTCTGCTTTGTTATTTTCGCGTTATCGATATCTCTGCTATATGTTTGTTGTTCTTTTGGTAATAATAACAAAGCAGAGTCACGGAGAATCACGTCAATCATTCATTGAAAATCTTGTTCTGTACACCCACACGTTGTATTCATCGCTTTTCGTTGATTTGTGTCGCCATTGCAACCGACATTTTGTAATTTCTTTGTTTTTGTAATCCACGAAAAGAAAAAAAAAGACTTACAGATGGCATTGGATGTGACTGTACGGAATAAAGCTATGATTTGGTATAAAAATGAGATCGGAGTCCAGAGCAGTGATGGTAACCACATTTATTTTATTCAAATGTCAATAAACGCACAAGCATTTGGATCATATTTCTGAATTGTGTTTTCTATTCTCAAGAAAATTAATCAAGCAGATTAATAAATCCTAGTGATTTGAGTTTGAGCTCGAATTTCAAGAAATGATGTTTACAATTCTTATAATAATTTTAACTTTTTTGTTTTTGTTTTATAAAAAGTACTCAGCATCTTTGAGAAAGTCTTTAGTAAAAAACTTGTCCATCTGTCCATTGGGACCTCTACAAGGACATTAAATACTATATTCAACTGTTACTCAACGTATATATTAGAGGTTATTATATAGGTTTATATACATACATACATTTCTATTAGACGAGATTTTATTTGTATTTTCAGAAAATAAGTTTAAGAAAGAACTGTTTATTTTTTCCATTTCGTTTAAAGCAATCTTTACTTAACAATCCACCCACATTTGATGTAGCCACCCTTCAGTTTTATCTAAGGACCAGTTGGTTGGTTTTGAGAAGATCAATTGATAATAACTGCATTGAGTAGCTCAATTTAACTCAATTTGCTTTTATGAAATTGACACTTTTTGCTTTCAATTTTGCGCCAATAAATCATAAATCAATCGAGTATCCTTTTTTCATGACAATTTTCTCCAGAATAAAATCTCCAGGCGAGTGGCGAACGAAATACAATAAAAAGAAACCAGCAGAAGATAAAAAAGCCGAAAACGTACAGGACAATAACAACAACAACAACAACAACATATAGGACACCAGCTACTTGCAATACTCAAAGATAAAGCAATATAAAATAGCCTAATGATAGTTTAAGAAACGATTTGGAATCACACACACACACACACCCGCGCACTCACACACTCACAATCAACACAGGTCTGTAAAAGCATAAAAATGACAAATCGAAAATAAGTTATCACCAACCAACCCTGGCGTTTGACATGAAAATAGGGCAACTGATGTGTCCTCAGGTCAAATGTATCGTCGTAAAAAACTAGGAGGATACGATGAATAAAAAAATGCTGCAGAGGGAATGATTGCAGGCAGGGTCAGCACACGAAATGTAGTAGATATTGAATTGTCAGGAACGTGCGAGTCCTTTGAGACAGCCTCCGAGTTATGAGCATGTTTGTATTTGAGGTGTATTCGTATGTATGCATTTACCACATATTTATTTGTTATTTAAGAGAGCTGCTGCCATAAATTAATTACCACACATCACTCAGTGTTACACAACACAATCTGTACACTGAATCATAGCAGCTGAAGGCAGCTTAACACTGTTGGCCCCAAATTAAAATGAGTAACTAAAATATGTAAAATTTAAATCATCAATGATAAACATTTAAATATGTATGTATTAAGTATTTTTTCCATTTTTAACTATCCCCTATTTCAACATTAAGACGTTGCCAAAGTGGAAAGGGAAATAATTATTCAATTATTCATTCACTCACTTGCCATCATCATGATGATTTAAAGTTATATTACGTCATGATCGAATTTCAGCAAACGTTTAATAAGGCGAACGTTTAAACAGCACCTCCATTTTGCCAGCACCCTTCGAACGAGTGTGAATACGTTGATAAGAAGCGAAAAAATGTTAAGACCATCATTAAATGAATTGCTTAGAATCATCATCATCGTCATCATCCTGATCATCACAGCATGTGTTTGTTCCATACCAAACGAACAGTATGTGAAAATGTTGTAAAAAGTTGTTTTTCAACACGTTCCTCGTTGTACACAATCTGCTCCATGTTCCATGCCGCAGCATTCAGGCGAATGATGAAGAGAAGGCAGAGACGAAGAGGAGGAAGCAATAACAGTAGTATCAGCGTAGACGCAGCGACAAAGAGTCGTCGACAAACTATTACATTCGTCCAAAGCAATTCCTAAGCACTTCGCTGGAGGTGGTTCTTTCTCTTGGAACGGAAAATCGTCGTCGCACTTTTTTTAAAGCTGCTATTATTTTTCATGACGCAAAGCCGATTTATGAAAATATTGTTTCGTTGATTATTCGCATGTGAGGGTGTGTGTCTCGCTGTGTGTGGCTTTCTGTGTGCCCTCTCGGTTTATGGAAGACGGTCTACAAACACTACAGAAACGCTATTTAATATAAAAAATAATATCATGCTTAATTTATGGTCGTTTTTAAAAGGGTTCGCCCATACAAAATCAGGTTGAATCACAGTCCTGGACGACGACCATCGTTTAAAAGACGTTTCTTTAATTTTGTGTCTCCTTTTCAAAGAAGATAATAAAGCAGTTTTTTAATTCTTCTTGCAAAAAAGGTATTGAGTTAATATTCATTGGAAAAAAGAGCTCACTTTATTGATAAAAGAAAATCTTCCAAAAAAGTACCAAGCAGCTTTAATTAAATACTAAATTAAAAATAATTTTTTACAATTTCTCAAATTCTATTAGTTTGTTCGGTTACCAGATTGTTTTATAAAGAAATGTATCCTTCCTTTATATCTATAATTGTATCTTTTGCATCACTTTAAATTGTTTACTTTAAATAACTTCAATTATAATCAGCTCATTAAAATAAATTCAATATTTACACACAACATAACATACAGCTTACTCAGCTATTCCAACTCGAAGTCATCAGGAATTTCTGAGTCTTCGATCACGCGCGTGGCCGGTATATAAACCTTAAAGGAAAACTTCGACTTAACAAACGATCCTGTATTAAGGATCGTGCAGCCATGTTGTGTATTCGTGAACGACTGACACGAGTCGCCCATGACAATGAGGTCGGGCAACGGGTACAGCCAAAGCGCTGAATCGTAGTCCCAACTGACCGGCATGGCGATGGGATGGATTGGCACCAGGTGACCTTGACAGATCAGAGTGCGTGCAAAATGCTGGTCGATATGTTTGGTGTCTGGAAAGTGTAGCGTATTGCGACAGAACTTGGCCATGAGGTCGAGGCGACAAACTGCTATCTGTTGCGTGCAGTACTGCAATCGGCATGGATTTGTAGCTAGCAGTGTACGTGGCCACACTTTACGCAAACCAGCCACCAGCATCTCGGGAATGGGTGGGCGTGGCAACATATTAGGTGCTGTGGGATCTTCGCAGGATGGCACCAGGATGAGATCTGTCTCCTTTTTCAACTGTTCACAGCCCTGCGTGAGCGCACCGAGTGCATTGAAATTTAGTTTAAGACTATGCGGATTCCGATTCGAGATGGAGAAAGGACCCATCAGGACAATGGCCACTGGCGGACAAGAATCGTAGCCGACAAAGAGTTGACGCAGCTTTTCCATGACCTTGGGCAGGTCAAGCCGCACATCCGATAGAAAGACGATGGTAGCCTCGGTGTTGGTACGCTCGTGCTCCTGCAGGCTAGTGGAATATTTGAGTAGCTTTAAGGATTCACCACCCCAAGTGTTCTGTGTGCCGAAAAAAGCGCGGCTGCTTGTTGCGGGTTCAGCGGGTGGAAAGCCGAGACCATCAACTGTAATCAAGTTTTGAATCTTAATTATTTTGTTGACTGAAATAAGGATTTCTCTCTTACCTTTAAGGACGTTATTCTTGTACGAACCCTCGGCCAACACAAAGCAGCCCTCGCAAAAAAATCCCGAGTGATAACGTGTTGCGGATAGATCCAGCTTTACGCATCCTGTAGGATCCTCAATATAAAATTTTCCCTCCTCCAATTGTGTCAGAAAACCCAGCACCACTGCTTCATCCACGGACGAAGAGGAAAGCAGATTTTCAGCGTAAAGAAGCTTGAACTTCTTGACCTCCGCTGACACACCACCCTGTATGATAGACGGCGAAAACAGCTCGTGACGCACAGTTTTTTGGAGCAACATGGCATAACGTTGGCGCAAATAACCGGCCTTCATCAAGGGTTTCGTTAGCGTGCATCGTGGTTCAGCGTCAAGCTCGAATTTCTTGCTTTGATTGTTGTACTTGTAGCGCGGCACTTCAAATGCGCTAATCAGACTAAATACTGACTCTCCTTCGGCCAGACCCACGCGATTTATCTCGTTGATGGCCTTCTCCAGTGCACTACGCTCGATATTCGTGGACTCAAGCCTCTGATTCTGGAGGTTTTCCGTGATGACCGTGAGCCATTTTTCGCGCTCTTCTTCAGGGAACGGCAGTAGTTGCTCCGACAGGAAGGTGCTGTTATCCGAACGAATAAGAAAGCCACTCAACTTAAAGGCAGTCGAGATCTTCTTCTTCAAGGAGTTTAGCTCATCCATTTGCACTGTTTTTTACCAATAAACAAAAGTATTTTTAAATTTGTCAAAACAAAACTTTTGCGAACTGTCAAATTAAGGGCTCTTAGGAAGTGTTCCGAAAGCTAGTACGAGTGCTGCCAATCTTTAAAGCAGTCCTCGCAGCTGATTTTTACAATGGAAATTGTTTATTTTGCATTTGCGGAAAACACTAAGGTTTTAATTACATGAATAATTATTAAAAATATTAAGAATTAATACAATATTCATATTTCTGAACACGTTTCCTTTTTTAAGTCTGTGAGCAATGTTGGAAACTTGTCAGAAGCATCACATGTTCCTCGGCCTGGGTGTGCTGGTGGTGGTAACGATAATTGTGCTCATCATTGAATCTCGCCTGGCTGGAGCCGACACCTCTCGTCGTAATCGAAGCCAGCAATTCATAATCGAGAATAACTCTACTTGCTGGTTACACGAGGAGTACACAGTGCTGCAGGAGTGCCATCCATGCACCGAATTCGACATCGTCAGCCAGAGTCTTGGCGTTTGCATTCACACGCATTACAAAGAGGTGTTGCGTTGCAAGAGCGGCGAGACGGTGACCAAGAGTTGCGATCGTGTGGCGCTGATTGACCAGCGCAACTTTATTAAGTTCGAAATAGTGTGCTTCGTACTCGGATTATTCAGCTTTCTGATTTCGTACGTGCGGGATCGCGTGTTATCCAGACGAACGCACATGAAAATTGAAAGACAGCTCAATCGAGTGCAATAGTCGTGGCATTGCTAAGCAAACGGAGATTATTAAATAGAGTAAGGAAACACGAAGGCGTAATCAAGTTATTACGTGTAATGAATTTGCTTTGCCAAACCAAGCATACTCGGGGGCTTCTAAATTAATACACACATTGTTTAAAATTTATATTTAAGAACAGGTTTATTGCAATAAAAACCAAATTATGTAAAATAGATTTAACAGACAGATATAATAATAAAATAATTCGATACGCTTAAATAATGGAATGTATATTAATTCCGGGTTAAATTAAGTACATTTTTGCCGTAAATGATTGTAAAAGAAACTAACTAATTGTAAACTAATACAAAAGAGAACAATAATTTAAAAGAATATTCCGTGCTTAGTTGAACGAACGAATGTTAAAAAATATGTTTTTTAAGTATTTTCTTAGTGAAATTTTTTTTCTATTTGATATATTCTCTAAGTACCAAAATTCAATTCCAAAATTGCTCAACGATAAATTTTCTAGCCACTACTTTTGCTGAATAAATATTCGTGTACGTTGACTTGCCATTTATGGTATAAACAACGATTTCATGTTCGACGATTATTAAGTTTAATAAAGATTGTATATAGTCGCTCCTCTAATTGTTAGCATCTTCGGCTTCTATTTGCGCCAGCCAGGTATTAAGTCTGGCTCAACCGCCATGTTGAACTGCGTAGAAACATTGTCGGATGCAGCACCAGCGCCACATTCCAATGATGCGTCCTCAGCCAGCTCTGACGTTTGCATTGCACTCGTATTCGATTTCATCGAGTTGTCCGTCATTGGCAATGGCTTGGCGACGCCAATGCGAACCACGCCTTTGGATGCACCCTTTAGCGCTTGGACAGCTTGGTCGAGCGAAGCGTTTTCCAAATTGATCGAATTGACGAACAGCAGACGATCGCCAGGAATCAAGCGTCCATCGAGTTGCGCCACTCCGCCGGGCACAAGCGAACGTATTACAATCAGAGTATCGTTCGGATCGAGTGGATCCTGATAGTCTAAGATGGAGAAACCCAACCCCCGGTCGCCCTTTACTAACTCGATAATTTGCGCCTCGGATGACCACATGGCTAGACCAGTAAGAGGCTCCAAGGATCGCGACTTCAGTTTGGTAAATGATTCGTCGTTGGCGGTGCTCGCTGTAGCCAGACTGCCATCCGACTTGGCTTTGACCAAACGATCCGAAGCCGGTAGCAAGTTCTCGAAATTGCTGCTTAGTTTCTTTAGAGTGTCATCCGAGAAGGACATCAGTGTCTGTGACTTGATGCGGCCACAAACCATACGCACATCCTGCGGCAAATCCTTAAGTATTGCAACCACTTCCAAGTGATTCATGCCCAGCAGACGCTCTCCGTTGACCTCAAGTAGCTCGTCGCCTGAACGCAGTACATCGTTTATGCCGACAGGACCATCTGCAAGAATAGAGCGTATGTAATGATGAGGGCGCACCTCGCGGCCGCCTTCAACATCCACAGTGCCTTCCAGTGAAATGCCCAAGCCACCCACGGCGAACTTCCTTATTTGCGCCACAATGACATCCACGTCCGGTCCGACGACCTTCTTCCACTTGCGAATTATCTCCTGTTCTAATTCCGGCGTCAGGTCAGGGTCAATGTAGTACTTGTGACGATTAAACAGAGCCGAGTTTATCGTTTGTAATGCTTCCTAAAATTGAGAAAATATATCAAAAATCATAAAAAAAACAAAATCGCAATATTATGTATTCTACAATTCCCACTAAAGCCTCCAAAGCAGTTTGGAAGTTTATCAGGAAACAATTTCGCACCAGCAAATAAATATAATTTGCAACCGACCTCAGTGTCCAATGCTTCGTCGTGGGGCTCTGCCATTGCCGACAATGGCACCTCAGTAGGAATAATCTTTGGACTGATATCAATGGAATCGCGCGCCGATATCAGCTTTTTTCCCGAGCCGAAGGAGCTCAAGGTCGTGGTGGTTGTAGTGATAATGCTCTCGTCTCTCACGTGTTCCGTCATTAGTGATGGTGGCGGTAATGTTGGTAAAAGAGGACTGCTATCAATGTTGACATCATGATTTATGACATCATCGACAGGCGTTGAAGTGAGCGCTAGTTTCGGAGCCGTGGCTATGGACGAAGTACGCTGTGGTGTAACTGGTGGCGCCACGGCAGTTAGTTGGGCAGCTCGTGCCGGAGTGGATGGCAAGCTGGACTGGATCTTATCATTGGCCGCTATAGCTTGTTGCAACTGATCATATTTGGGTCCCCGCAAGTATCGCTCCAAACGTAAGTTGACAACTTGTCCAGACTTCTTCAGTAACTCGACGGCTTGGTGATTCGAAAAACCTTGCAAACTTTGCCCATCGACTTCTATGATGCGATCGTTGACACGAATGCGTCCGCTCATGTCAGCGGCCGAACCCGGTGACACGCTCTTTACAAAAATGCCCGAAAGTTCCTCCTTCTCGCAGACGTAACCAGCAATAGTGATGCCTAAACCATTCGTGTCTTTTGTTAGTTCCACCTGAAGTTTCTCCGTTTCCGGCAATTCCAAAAGATCATCCAAGTCCAGAGGCGTAGCCATTGGGGGACGCTTTGACATGTCCATTAGTGAGGAATCCACCGCACGATACACAAAGCGATCGTCATCCGTGGTAGTCTGAGGAGTGGATGCGGTCGAACTCTCTCCGAAGATCTCCGGATAACCAGTAGAAATCAAGTAACGCTCCAACTCAACGGGATCAACAAGAACACGGGACGGTACAATTGCGCAGCCTGCTTCCAATTCATATTTGGGCAGCGCGTACTCTATGGGTCGCGCTACAACCAAGCGCACATGTGTGCCCGACTGACGTAGCACAGAAGCCACCTGCTCCGACACCATATCATGCAAATTCACCTCACCAATCTGTAGGATGTGATCTCCACTGCGCAGACGTCCATCACGATCGGCAACACCACCAGACAGTATAGTCTTCACAATAACACCTGACGAACGCGCTCCAATAATGCCAAATCCGAGCCCAGTGCCATCGTTGACTAATTCAATTGCCTGAATTTGAGCGTAGTCGGTGGATAGCAAGTCTACAGAGGTTGGTTTCGAATTTTGTGACTGCGGTCGTGGTACTTCTTCGGTATCCGCAGTAGGGAGCCGTGTTTTTTTCAGATAAACAGCGCCTTGCGAGTCCTCCATGGGACTTTGCTCTGGACTAGCTTTCGGTGCCAAAGCAAAGGCGCTTGTGGCTGTTGCTGGGGTTGCCACATTCCCGCTTATTGGACTACCAGGCGAATGGGTTGAGACCTGGGATGAGGAAAAGCGCTCATCGAAGTCATAAACTACGTCGCCATGCACGCTCAGAACTAGATTACCGGCCACATCGATGTCGAAATCGTTGGGAAGCATGGAGGGATGCTGGGCCAATTGCGAATTCAACTCGGATAAAGAGTCTTGCACATGCACAATAGTGCGAAAAACCGGGTCTTGCAATATGTCGAGGATGGTCTTCAAACTCTCATCGGTGTGCATTTGCAGTTTTGGGTCACTGGACTCCTCGATGCCTTTTTTGACAGCCTCTATTTGCTGCAAAGCACTAGAAATGTCCGCACTCAGATGCATTTTGATGAATCACTGTATAACGTTCACCAAGGGCGTTTCAGCCTAATTAAATTACTACACTAAGCTGCACTTGACTGCATGTACAAGAAGTCAGGCTTCTACTAATCGTATTTGGTTTCCTTTCAATAACCTTGGAAATGTATTCACAAGTGCGTTTCTTAGTCACATTTTTCACTGCCACATTTACTGATTTCTCTAAATATTTGCCACAGAAAGCAATTAGTTTTCTTATATGGAAAATTTTCACTTGTCTAGACGCCTCTTGATTACTTGCCACAATTTTCATCGACAATTAGCTTGACACCACTTGCTGACTATATTGAATTTGTATAAGAGTAAGCGAGTAGTATATATGTAAGATTTAGTGAAAATTTGTTCTACGAAGATGCCACCTTTGCCTATTGCACATAATTTTTGGAACAACTTTACATTACTTTTAGAGTTTTTACGATTTTTTACAATGTTATTACTTTTTCTCCCATTTATTAATTTAATTTTTTCCTAAGAAAAATGTATAACTAGCCTATACAATTTTCTAAATTTGTAAAAAAAGTATTTTTTCATCAGTATCGCTACAGAATTTTATGAGAAAAGCATTTTAAAACTTAAAATATCGTAAGTACAAAACACAAGTAAAGCACAAGTTGCAGTACTTCCACGTAAGTATAATAAATTCTTGAATATTCCACTGATTTTGAATTTTACATAAATATGTATTTTACAGTTTTACATGATTTTTTAATACCTTTATAACGGTGCCCATCCTATTCGGATTTCTTTAATTGTTTATTTAATTATTTATTTATCATCCAATTGAATACAAATTATTCTTACGGACTACTTAAAACTAACACAAAAATCTTAATTTATGTACAAAGTTTTCTTTACTAAAAGTACAACTAAAATCTAAATCCCTGCATACAGTGTTCGACAATCTTAGACAACGCGTTATGGGCTCATTTATACTATAGTTCACCCTATGGAAAGGAACATGAAATGACTCATGCAATCTCAGGTATCTAGAGGGCAAGCGAAATCCTATATGTTCCAGCAACTCTGAACATTTAATGTCAAAGCAAATGATGTCCCTGATAAATGAGACACAATAAGCCTTGCGCCGCGATTCAAGGGATTTCAGACCCAACAACAAACACCTAGCACCGTACGATGGTAAAGGTCCATTCCAACGCAACATCGATATGGCGTATCTAGTAAATCTTCCCTGAATCCTTTCTATCCAAGAGACAGAAGATGTATACATAGGATACCATATGATACAACAATATTCTAGATTAGCTCTAACTAGCGATACATATAAAGTTTTTAATGTGAATGGATCTTTAAAATGCTTAGAATTCCTAATAATGAAGCCAAGAAGTGAATTAGCTTTTGCGATAATGCTGCCTAAGTGCAAAGTAAAACCTAACTGACGATCAAAAGTTACGCCAAGATCTTTCTTTTCAGATATTATATTAATAATTTCGCCACCGATTCTGTATTGAAAACTTAACTGGACAGAACTACGCGAAAAAGATAATACAGCGCACTTAGATATATTAAGAAATAATTGATTGTTTTTACACCAAGAATGTAATCTATTTACATCTTCTTGGATCATTTTGGAATCCCGATAATTAGAAACAGAGTGAAATAGTTTCACGTCATCCGTAAACATGAGACAGCGAGAAAACTTTATAGATTGAGGTAGATCATTTACAAATAATATGAAGAGCAGTGGACCAAGATGACTTCCTTGGGGTACCCCTGAACTAACCGACATGACATCGGATCCTCCCTGACCAATTTTAACTATTTGCGTACGCCCCACAAGATAAGATTCGAGCCAGTTTAACATACTAGAGTGAATCCCTAACATTTCAAGTTTTAACAATAACAGTTTATGATTAACTCTATCAAAGGCCTTTTTGAAGTCCGTGTAAATAACGTCACATTGGTTCCCTTTTTCGAAACACCTACTTACATAATTGGAAAAAATGGAAAGGTTAGTGGTTGTGGATCTACCAGATATGAACCCATGCTGAACTGGGACTATTAACTCCTTAACTAAAAAAGTCAATCTTTCGCACACTAATATTTCGAATAGCTTGGGTATCGTCGAAATTTTAGATATCGGTCTATAATTTGAGATCTCATTCTTGGAGCCATCTTGGACTTATAAATAGGATTTATATACGAGCATTTCCAACAGGATAAGAAAATACCTGACGCCAGAGATTGATTAAAAATAATTAAGAGCGGTAAAGTTAGTGCGTCTGCACATTGCCTAAATATGATAGGTCCACCTATTTCCACAATCCATCAACTCCCGAATTTTTGTCATTATTTAAAAGCTTTAACGCATTATTAACCTCAAGAAATGTTAGTTGCATACTCCCCACTGATATGGAGCTGGTAGTATTTCGATCTACACTAATATTATCAAAGTCAGGTCCTGAAACATAAACAGATTGAAAAAATTCTGCAAACATGTTACATAAAACCGTGAGATCAGATGAGTGATTTCCCTGAAATTGCATATTGTTTGGAATTCCTATAGATTTCCTTTTACTATTCACGTAGCTCCAAAAAAATTTGCTGTTTGATTTCAAGCTACTTTCAACATACCAAATGTAGTTTTTGTATAGGACTTTATTTAGCCTCGCAAATTTCTTTTGAAGATACCGATAGTGATTTAGTAAATGAGCATCTACGACTCCATTACAATTACGAAGTCTCTTAAATGCCTTATTCTTCTTGTTTGTTGTTTAAGAAATATAGTGGTAAGAATTTCAGTTTTTGGTAGATTATAACTATACTTTTATACTTATTATAAAAGTGGTTGCTGTTGTAATCAACATCAAAAACTACAACAACTACAATCTTGGAGTAAACTACCAACCTTAAGGTTAAGCTTAATTTTTATATACATGTTACAATTTGAAATAGAAAAATTTTAAAATAGTTTTGACATTTCTATCCGAATTGGAAAAAAATATTTCAAATCTTTTTAAATATATTTAAAATTTTAGCAAACACCAACTCACAGAAGCACAATTTTTTTTTAAGATTATATATTCATATTCAGATCCAGATCTTCACAATCATCATGAATCGCACCGAAATGGATTACTATGGCGTTTTAGACGTGCCACGCGGTGCAACCAAGGACGAAATCACGCTGGCCTACCGTAAATTGGCCATCCGCTTGTGTCCTTTCCGGGACCCGAAGCATCGACGAGACTTTGTGCCACTGGCCGACGAGGAAGAGATAACGCACATGGTTAAGGTGCCAAGGATTCGCCAATGGGAATACATTAACATGGCCTACGACGTGTTGGGTAAGCTGTAGAGCTACATTTTTCTGAACATCTGTCATTAATTTCAATAATTATCAATGATAATCGTTAATTTCTATATGTTCCAAAGGCAACGAATTGCATCGTGAAATCTACGACCGCTTTGGCGAGGGGGGATTGTTTCAAGGCATCTATTTGCCTAATGGCTACTTTCCGCCCTACCAGTATCATGGCGATCACCTGAAGATATACCACGATGTCTTCGGTTCATACTCACCGTACGCGAACTTCATAGACGTGGTCACCAAACCGCCGATACTGTATACATCTCGCGAGCATGGCATCGGCGTGCGCACCAAGAGTGAGTCTGTAGAGAAAACCATCGATTTGAGTTTGGAGGAAGTGTGCTTTGGATCACTAAAGCTGATGCATGTTTGGCGGCAGGAGTTTATAGATGCAGAGAAAACGATCACAGATAAAAAGTAAATGAATAAGTTAAACAGTTCAAATGAATAAATTCACTAAATTCTTTGCATGTTCGCTTTAGAAAAGTGATTCTTAAGGTTAATATACCGCCGGGAATCGCACCGGGTACGCATTTCGTTTTCAAAGAGGAAGGCGATCGCTACCCCACCAAGATACCAGGAGATATTATTTTCGTCACAGCCGACAAGCCGCACAAAGTTTTCCAACGTCACCCGACTAAATTTGAAAATATTACCTTTGAGCATGAAATCGACTTGTGTCAAGCTCTTGTGGGATTCAAATTCATCCTCTTCACGATGGACAAACGCAAGTTAACAGTAAATGTCAACGATGTAGTCTACCCTGGTTATAAAAAAGTTATCCCGGAGGAAGGATTGCCGAAGTGTAATCCTGAAGATGGCCAAATTATGGTTTGGCCTGCAAAGAAAAAAGATCGTGGCGACCTTATTATAAATTTTACAATTAAATTTCCCATTTATCTTGATCCTGTGATGAAGGTGTATACTCGCTCCTTTTTCAAGGTAATGAAGGAAAGGGAAGCTGAAAGCCAACAGCCTAAACCATCACTCTAAAAATTGTGGTAACACTTCGACAAATCATTGGAATGAGTTCTAAATTCTCAATTAACAAGTTTATTTGTATTTTATTAATATCTGGCGAATCGCATTATAATTTTCTTGCATTTGTATATATTTTGTGTGTGAGTTTGTGTGTATATGCGTATATAGAATGCGTACAAATTTGATGCGTACACATTTCTAAATTTATGTGAAACGGAAAGAAAACTCTGGCACTTGTAAATTATACGCATTCTTTAGTTATTATTAGCTTACGAAAATTCTTGTTAATTTTTATCTTCTAGTTTTTATTGGGCCCGTACATGAAACCTGAATGTATTCATTTATTTACAAAACTTGATAATTTCACAAAAATCAGCTAAATTAGTAAATTTAATAATCTGTGTGTAAAATATGTATATATGTGTATTTACACAAGTACAAAACCTAATTTAGTTAGTATCGGGTTTTATTGCATTTGCTTGAAATTCATGTTATGTAAATATTTAAATATGTTTTTCTACGATTTCAAAATTCGCTCATTGAGAATTAAGATTGTTCGTACTTTCTATTAAGTTTCGTTTCCAAATTATTTAGTTGAAGAATAGAAATTCAGTGTAGATAAAATCGAAAATTAAGGCACTCAATTGAAAAAATCAAAATTAATATTAAATAGTGTGTTTCGTTGATAAAATCATTCTTATAATTATAATAATAATTAGAGAAAATATATAAATCTTGATTGAAAAAAGACTTGTCTTATGTACTTATTTTGGTGTTTATAAAATGAAAAAGTATCGTAATATATATACAAAAGTTTACAAGGAAGAATTTCGGCAGATGCATTTTTTCATTTATAAAATAAACATTGAAACAACCTTAAATGAAATTTTTATGATCACTAGAATGTTTATAATTAATAATAATAGTATTTGCATAATGCAATTTTGTGTACTTTATAATAGCAATAAATTTACATAAAATTATACTAGTTTACAGCCATTTTGTGTAGCGTTGCCATTATTAGTTTTTATGTTGTTAGAAGAGCAGCATTTCGAATCACGCTTTGAAACCGGAAAAAGTTGGACTTTGTTGCCGCTCGCACGTTTAATGATTTCCATTTTTCCAAGATTACTTCGTAAATTTTCGATGCTCACTTTTGCCCAAAAAGCGAATTTGTGCACATTTTGTAATTAATTGCAACTCAATCACTAAAAGGTCGGAAAAGAATGTGATAAATGATGTTGGTTGTTTATTTATCTTTACTCTGATGTCTCATTTGGCATAATCGGTCGATTAAAACTTCATGTATACCCACAAATTGTGGAGTAAAAAAATCTCAAAGATTCTTAAGAAACCAGCTTCCATAAAAAAAATTAAGTATTGTATGATTTTCGTGGTCGATATATGCACATAAACAAATATTTGCAACTGCTTCACAGAATTTTGTTCATTTTACAAACTAGTGTAATTTATGGCATTTCTTTTTTAGTGTTTATCAAAAGTTATCAGTTATCAATTCAATCAATAGTAATAATGATTTTTTTTCTATAATTAAGAGTACAATTAAAGTAGTTTAAACCTATTCCATAAGTAAGAGTTTCTCGTGAGGATACAATTTTATATAAGTTTGTAGTTTTATTTTAAATTCGTTTCTCAATTTTAAAGAATATTTTTTAAAGTTTTAAATTTAATTTTTTTAAACTAACGGAGATAAAAGTAGTAGTTCTTTTCTTGAAGTAGTTTTTTACTTTTCTATAAGATTGACACATATTTTGTTGTTTTTCTTGTTTAAGTTCCATACCATTCATTACAGTTTTCTACTGTACAATATAGCAAGTTCTCATTGGAAAAAAATGATCATCATTAATGAAATTCGTAAATTTGACTAATTTGTCTACACTAATTTTTTTGGTTTAATTATTTGTTTGTTTTTTAATATTTATTTTGAATTTTTTAATTTAATTTATCATAAATTAAATATTTTATTATATTTCAATTATTAATTTATTATAATGTGTTACAAGTTTTTAACAAAATTTTAAGTGGTATAAGTTTTTTGCTTTGTTTTAAATCAACATGATAGCAAAGGATTCCAAAGAATTTTAGTATGGAATGAAAAAAAAAGACTGATAAAAAGACACTAAATTTAATTTTTTTATAAAACCATCCCATTTGCAGAAAAAAGATTTTAAGATGCTAAAGTCTTTAAGAAAAAACGGAAAATTCTTAAAACATGCTTCGAATAGGTTAATAAATAAACTTGATAAATAATAATTTCATTCTTTTTCTTTTCTTTTGGTTTCGGTTACAGTTTAGATTATTGTTATTTGGTTTTTAAGGTAACTTTCTCGTTTTATTTAATTTCAATTTAACATGGAGATGTTTTAAAAAGTTGCAATTATTAAGTTGTTAATAATGCAAAGTTTTGGTTTTTATCAGTAATTTTTCTTTAATTCAGCTGAATAATTTTTTTTTTCTAACCATTTTCTTTACTCATTTTTAAATACATACTTTTGCTTTTTATAGTTTTGATTTATTTTTAGATTGCTTTTCGAAAAAGAAAACGAAAAACACTTCTACTGCTTCCTTTTCTAGTTATTTTTTTTGTTCCGAATTTTTCAATATTTTATTGCATAATAAATAAAAAAGAAAACTAAAATGAAATAAAAGCATAAACAATGTTGTCAATTTTGTCCAAAAGGCACACAATTTTGTCGGTCTCTTCAATAACATTTAAATTCATAATTTTTCAGTAGAAATTAAAATAGATTCATTTACTAAATACATTAATTGTCCAGCACTCAATTAACAATTTAATTAAGATACATATGCACATACATACATACATATATGTACGAGTATGTACTAGAACAATTTATAAATATTTACAAGCTTCTAATGCAATTTTCTATTAATAACCATTGCAACGTATTTCATTGAAACTTCCATTGCTTCTGGACATCATCATGGCGTTTCTGAGAGGGTAGCGTGTGGCGGCGGAGGGGCTGAAAGAGGGAGACGCAGAGTGGACTCCGTAGCCCAAAGCAAAATTATGTTGACCGGCTCCGTAACGCCAATGATAGTCACGCACGCTGGCACGATGATTAGCATGATCCAAGTATGAATCCAAATACGAGGGCCAAACATATTGAGAGGCGCCACAGTGATCACTCGTAACATCGGGCGGTGCGTAGTAATTAAAGTGTTGCTGATGTTGCTGTTGCTGGTTGTGTAGGTTTCGCTGATGTTGCTGTTGCGGTGGCTTCTGTGGCTGCTGCTGCTGACACTGCAGCTGTTTTTGTTGTTGCTGCTGCTGTTGATTTTGTTGCTGGTTTTCATCGTAAGCCGCAAAAGAGTCCAATCCTGTATCCGGTGTAATCAGAAAAGTTTCCGAGAAACGCCCGATTTCGGTGGAGCCAAAAGCCTGCAGAAATCCAGGCAGCGGAGTGATAAGACTCTGCTAGAGGAATCCAAGAATAATGATTATACAATATATAGAAACTAGTACCACGGAGAGCTGTGTATATACTCACTTCTATGTTTTCTTTGGGTTCCTCTTTGACTTCAATGGTTTGCCTTTTTAATTTCTTGCCTTGTGCCATTGAATCACTATCCTTAGTATGGCTTTTTTTAGTTAGTAACGCTGGGTTCGACGTTGGCATTGCCGCTGCTCCTGCTCCTGCTGTTGTAAGCGGCATGAAGGGAAGATAGGATGGTTGATAGTCGACTGGGGAGTTGTGCGGCGGCACAGGCACCGCTAGTGGAGATTCTGCTTCTCTGGTGGGCGTGTCGCATGTTGGTCCATATCGTTGTATCCAATTGTTCGGCGAACTGGGGAACGGAGACCACGAGCTGTTGTGATTACTTTGCTGGTATGAGTTTTGAGTTTGTTGCTGTTGTTGTTGCTTTGTTTGTTGTTGCTTTTCTTGTTGTTGTTGCTGTTGTTGTGATTGCTGAGAAGCACACGACGCTGATGAAATCTGTGAACATTGTACGGGGCTGCAGCGTTCAGTAGTCGTTGGGGAAGAGTTCTGAAAGTGGAATTAAGTGGATCTTAAGTCGGCGGTCGCATAAAATGATGTACCAGAAATAATACCATAGACGTATATAAGATGAAATTAAACTATTTATAGTACATCCTTTCGCTTGTTGTTGGTGGCTGTTTTACATTCTCCCGGACGGACAGAATTCGCTTAGTGGTTCGCTTTGTGTTGTTGTAATTACATTACGTACTTTCGTAACAAATGTCAAAATGTTTCTCTAAAATAAAATACATTTTGCCATTTCTAGAGCTCGTGTTTATGGTCGAAATGGGTTCACATTTTGTGTGGGTGTATGTACATATGTATGTCTCCTTGTGTCTCGCCACAGTATTAACGTGTCCTAACCAGAAATCCCAAGGGAAATAATTTCGCTGTTGTCGAGGGTGGAGGCAGGGAACATAAGAAATTACTTCTGCCATAATGTTAGCCATATGATAAGCTAGCAACATATTCAAGCGCACGTGATGTTTAAAAAAATACTTAATAGAAACCACACATCATGACACACACACACACAGCATGCATACTCTGCTCCAACACATCGAATATTGAGCGTGCCCGTTCATGCATGAAAGAAAGCATTGAGAACTTTTCTATTCCCAGTCTGATCCTGTGAAGGAGTTTTAAACGGAAATCAATATGCAAAAAATCACTCTCACCTTGTCGACATTCTGTATATGGAGCGCGTATAAGAAATTGTGCAAGAATATTTGAAAAATGGATTCAAATACTTGCAGTTACCTACTTATTCCCGCCACAGGATGTCTGTAGTTGTCTCGACATCTCGCTCTCTGCCATCCGCCCCCCCCCCCCCCCCCTCTTTCTAAGAATACACAGAGAGTTTCGTGAGGTTATGACAAGATGAGGATAAGCATGGAATTTCGAAGGAAGAAGAAAATTAAATCTAAAGGAATTTCTACCGTTTGAAATATCTTTGAATGTAAACTTTAAAGCATGTGCATTTAACTCTCTTCGCTACTCTCTTCGAAAAAACAAAAGAGAGGGAGATAAGAAGAGAGATGGACAGAGGCAAAGAGAGAGAGAGCGAGAGAGAGTGTACCAAACAAAGAGAAACAAAACACAAATGAAGAGAAACGTAAGCTTTTATTTTTAACCTTTACCTTATCAGTTTGTACTCAATAATGTAGAGAGTTCTATACACCCAGCCCCGGCCCCCCTTATTGCGTTCCCCACTCATGCCATTCGCGGTGTTTAACCAACCCTACGCTCCGGTTAATGAGCGGTCGATTAAGCTTGCTATCTTGGCACAAGTGGAAGCTCACGAAACATCTTCTTCGATTTTATTGTACTCGGGCGAATCCTGGAGCCCTTCACCACTCTGACACCCTCTGAACCCATCTGTTTCTCTTGTGCATGCATGCTTTTGTCCTAATTTTGCGCCGTGCTCATGCGTACTCGTGCGTATTCCTGGCATTTAATATTTATTTTATTCCTTTTTGTGGAGCAACTTTTTGTGGTTTCTCTCCCGAAGCCCCGCGCTCCTTCCACACCCTCGCAGTAGTAACACGTTCCAAAACGTAAGCATATCGTAACGACTGGAAGACATTGCGACTGAAGGACTCAAGTTATAACAAAAAAAAGTTCCATTAAAATAGCGACCGAAAGGTACTCATAATCCCTGGAGCATTATATTTACTATTTGTCCCTCTCTTTCTGTCTCTCTCTCTAGCTTTCTCTCTCTCTTTCTCTCTCTCTCTTTTTCTGTCTCTTTCATTCTCTAGTTTTCTTTATCCCTTTTAATCTCTCGTGATTATTATATCTGCCTTTCCTAACCTTTTCTATCTCTTGTTGACTTTATCTCGTTGTCGATCTCTCTCTCTCACTCCTCTCTTCCTCTCTCTTGTTGTGTCACTACCAATTGAGTGTCACCTGTGCTACTCACGTGTAAACATGTCATCATCACAAGTTAATGAAAGACATGCATGTGCCTTCAGTGGGTTTCTGCCAATTTCATGGTTCATTAAGTGATGAACTCATCTTCATTACCTTCGACGTACATACATTTTTGGGTTTATTACCAACTTAATTTATTATTAACCATTGTTGATTGAAGTAGTTTTAAAATATGTAGCTTTAAATAAAAACATTGGTCATTTTTTTTGTTTGTCACTATTGTTTTTTAAGCTAAAGAAACTGTTGTGAATTTGAACTGTCATCAAGACTTCTTTTTCTTCCAATCACCTCAGCGTAGAGCACTTTTGTCTCTCTCTCTCTTATACACCATCCTCAATCCGTATGTCTTTGTCACTCTTTCTCTCTCTGTTTGTTCCCAAGTGTCTAGTTTTTAGTAACCCTTCGTTTTTAAAATTCATACACACCCACATACATACATATATATTTATTCGTATACCCCAGCAAAGTCAATTATAAGCTCTAAATTAATAATTAAGTTAAGCGAAGTGAGCTACAGAAATTCGAATGATGATTCAAATAAACCGACTGACTGACGGACGATGAAGTTTTAATTAAGTTTTAACTGCTGAAGGTCCTAAAAAGTCTGGAAAAAACACGAAGACGGAAAAGAAGAAAAGATGTACACTTACCGTTGACAGTATAGAAGCAGAGGATATCGTGGATAGAGGATATTGTGTTGATGTGCTTCCTTCCGTTTTTGAACAAATACTGTTAAAAGGCGATGCAGTTGATTTAATGCTTAAGTTGTTGTTGTTTTCGGTGTTGGTCTTGTGATTATTATTTTGGAATGAACTTTCAGCTAGTATATCGTTTAAAATTTGATTACTTGGTTTTGTTTCATTATCTAGAAGTGTAAAATGTATATAAAGAAATTTAAGGTTATACGGTTGCAAGTTATAAGAAACCTTTATTTTAATATGTAACGTATACACAAATATTAGATATAATAAAATCATACTTAAGTTGCATAGTTCATGATTTAGTCTGGAACGAAAACTTTTATTCAACCAGATCATTTCTCAAGAGCATTTAAGGTAGACCCAGTAGTTTAGGTGCGGGCAGACTGATCGAACATCCATTCTATTCACCAGACTTTCGGGGTCCATCAGAATCAAAACTGCATACTGTCCTGACCGGGAAACCAGCAAAAAGAACCATTATAATTATTACATCATCAGCTCAATGAAGAACTATTTTTTGAATTCCTTTTTATTTTTGTATCCTTTGAAGTCTCATTCTAATACAAGATGATTCTCAGTCTGTCCTCTTTTTCGCTACATTAAGTTTTTTTTCTAAGTTTAATTAAGTTTTACGATTCATTTAATTAATCGCAATACAAGAAATCATTCATATCCCGCATTTCATCTTTGAGTCTATATTTATGCCTCTTTCACTCACTTTATACTCTCTCTCTCTCTTTTTCTCGGCCCCCACCACCATCTATCATTTCTGTCATCCTCTCTCTCTCTTTTGGCATCCTTACTTTTTTTCTTATGTACACGTATTTTTGGGAAAAAAACATACAACTTGTTGATTGTTCTTTTATATGATCCGATGTTATGAAGCCATTCAACTCAAACCTTTTTTTTATTATTCTACACATACAACAAACATATTTATGTATTGTGCTTGGCTCCCAAATCCGTTCTCCAATCCATGCTCTCTGGTATTCTACAAAAAAGAGTACCGAAAAAGCTCTGCAATACTTCTGCTCTTCTAAAACAATTCGTCTGATTTTCTTACTCAACTCATGAGCTCATGAGCTACCTGCATTAGATTTGTTGTTGTTGTGGCTTCTGCATTTTAGAGAAATGTAGGAACCAGAAGAGACATTTTTTCAGAGAGGACCGAGAGTATCCTTTGCATTCATTTTGTATGTGTGTGTAAGTTTGTGTGTATGTGTATGAGGCAAAAATTTACAAAACTTGTTGAGGAATTATGAAGAATTTAGCAAATCCTCGGGATGTACGTGAAAAATGCGTGGCATGTGCTTAAAAAGAAGAGGCGGCGAAAGAGGGTGAAAAGGAGGAGGATATACTGCAGAGTGTATGTATGTATATACTTGCTTGTACATACATATGTATATATATTGCAGATTTTTAATGAACAATATTAAAAGTTTTGAATTATGAACTAAGAAATGTCAGTTAAATTTTTGATTCTGGAATATCGAGATTTATAAAAAAACGTACATATAATCGAACCATAACATTCTCATATTCCCTACGCCCGTAGCATAGATTTATAGTGGATTTTTTGTGGGTCGATTTGGTCTGATGCATAAAGTCCTGTAATAGAATTTCAACTTCAAGTAAGCTGAGGAATTCAGCTCTCAAATCGGATACATTCATGTTTACTTAAAAAGTAGGCGTTACAGTGATCCTCTGTTCTTCATTTTCTTTATCGAAGAGATCCCTACATGGGAGAGATTATAGTCAAATATTCGCCGAATTTCATGACGATTCCTCTGCTCGTTCCGTAATCGTGGTTTCAAACTTGCAGCTTGAAATTCAGTCTACAGGCTGAAAAAGTGAGATAAAAGCACGGATAATTCATAGTCGCTATTAAAAGTAGAAGTAATACTGGTCCGATTTAATTTTCCCATTTTCAATCCCAAGCAGTTTGTGATAACAGATAATATTCTTGCAAAATTTCAAGACGATGCTTCTACTCGTTCTCTCCAATTGTTTTTGTATCTCATTTTTATATAGTAATTATAAAGAGCTTAATTAAGTTCTATATATGAGTATTGTATAAATTGTCCCACTCTGTACCCACTTCCACCAACCCACCACCGAGGAGGTGGTTTCTGTGTACTTTTATGAAATGTGAAGCTGCTGTGAAGTCACCGTGAATATTTTTCGGTCACTTCTTCAAACTCAGCCACGTTGTAAATATTGATTAACTCATCGCTGTTACTGCTGCTGACGTGGACTTGAGTCCCTGAGGAGATTGTGTGGGCGGGCGGTGGCAGGGGGAGAGCGGAATGAAGAGTGAGGAGTGTGATGAGGTTTGTAGAGGATGTCATACAATAAGTTAAGCTGCTTTTCAGTAGGCGTGTGCGTTTTGAAATGACAGACATACTCACACACCTTTCTACATTCCTACACACAAACACACACACACACACACACACACACTTACACACCCACACCTATGCTCACATTAAATGCATTTCCTTGTGAAAAGTGGAAAATGTACTGCATGCGTATACGTGTTTAGATGTCGGTGTTGGTGTCATTTGCACCTTTTAGAATTTCGCTTTTCTTTTATTTTTCATACGAGTATATCGTATGTATTACTGGATCGTATCGCAGTATTACAAGCGTGTGGTTGTGCTTGTGTGTTGGTGAGCTTATGGAGGGATATTTGATTTACCGCGTGGTGAAGTAAACTGCAACATTTTCATATTTCACCCACCTTCCACCTTCTTTATCCATCCACCGCCCGACAAATATTTTTCCACTGTGATGTGTATTGATTTTTGATACATTTACATATGATTGCATATAAGAAAAAAACAGTTGCAGAAACTCGTGTGTATGTACGTAGAATCCCACATGCATGACATATTTTGAATAGACTGGTATTCTATTTCCGACTTCTGTGAAATCGAACGTAATATCTTCTGACATCAAGTGTTTTAGATTCACATACGTAGTTTGATTCATTATACTGCAATCGTCGAACTCGTATAGCAGATTTGTATTTATACTAACATATTTGATATTGTGAATCAGATCTTTTACAGCCTTGATATTGACCATGTTCAATTGATTTGATTGACCAAAATGCAGAAAAATCGATGTACCAAGAGAACATTTCCCCTTAATCACATAATCGTCCCCTATGTCTACGACCACAAGAGCGACAAGCGGTGTCCAGACGCGAGATAACGTACTACATATAAAATATAACATAAATAAAAACTAAAAACGAAGCAAACAAAACAATAAACAAGCATCCTTTCCTCCGCCCGACGCCACTGGAAGTCCGTTTTACGGCTAAATAGAATGAATTCAATGAAGTTAAGACGCCGTTTGTATTGCATCAGATCAATCAGTCCTGTTAAGGAACCCAACTGCTAGTTTCACCCCGGAGGCTTTGTTTTCAGCCCCTGAAACTTTCTACAGCTTTAAGCAATGCAGTGTGTGCTTCATAATTGCAGATATCAAAAACATATAATATAAATTCATAATTAATATGAAAATAAAACAAATAATAAACGAAATGAAATTATTTATTTGTAATAGTAAACACACAAAGAATAACAATAGTAGTACAGGTTTACAAAGCAAAATTAAGGTATTTTATTAGAAGATGCTGTTTAATACAAAACAAATTCAAAATTCGATTAACAAATGCGATGCAAATTATGACAAATGAGATAAATACTAAAAGAAGGAATTCTTATGCCATTGTGTTTCTTTTGTTCAAACATCAAATTATTTTTATGGCAATTGCTTTTAATCAAAATGCGTTGGTAAGAGGGAACTTGAATAAATACGAATAATAATAGTAGTACAGAATTACAAAGTAAAGTAAAAGTACTTCATCAGAATATGCTGTTTAAATCAATACAAATTTAAAATTCGATTAACGATTGCGAAGGAAATTATGATAAACGCTTAACGTGATAAAGGTTATTAATTTTTTAACAGAAGATACTGTTTAAATCAACACAAATTCAAAATTCGATTAATAAATGGAAGAAAATTATGATAAAAGGTTAACCTGATAAAGATTATTAATTTTTCAACAGAATGTGCTGTTTAAATCAATAAAAATTTAAAATTCGATTAACAATTGCGAAGGAAATTATGATAAACGCTTAACGTGATAAAGGTTATTAATTTTTTAACAGAAGATACTGTTTAAATCAATACAAATTTAAAATTCGATTAACAAATGGAAGGAAATTATGATAAAAGCTTAACTTGATAAAAGTTATTAATTTTTCAACAGAATGTGCTGTTTAAATCAATAAAAATTCAAAATTCGATTAACAAATGGAAGGAAATTATGATAAAAGCTTAACCTGATAAAGGTTATTAATTTTTCAACAGAATATGCTGTTTAAATCAATAAAAATTCAAAATTCGATTAACAAATGGAAGGAAATTATGATAAAAGCTTAACCTGATAAAGGTTATTAATTTTTCAACAGAATATGCTGTTTAAATCAATACAAATTCAATATTCGATTAAAAAATGCGATGGAAATTATATAAACGCTTATAAACGCTTAATGATAAAAATTATTAATTTTTATAATAATCTTTTATGCAAAATCGAATGTATTTCGCATAAATTAAACTATTTTCTATTTTTTTATGAAATTAAATTATTTTTTATGGCAATTGCTTTTAATGAAAATTGGTTCATGAACGACAAAAATAACAAGAAAAAAAATTGGAACCAATTCACGGTTGTTGTGTTGGATACGGAATTTAAATCCGTATGTATTCGAATTTAAACTTCGATGAAAACGAACGTGTTTCTTTTAGTCGATTAAACCTTTAAAATTACCATGTTTTGTGAATGTACTTTTACTTTACTAAAAAAATATTCTCTTCTTCTTCATTTTCTGATTTTCTTTTAAAATTCCCAGCATTATTTTATTAATCTGGGTTGTAAAAAAAAGAATTAAAAGCAGTCTCACCAGGATAATCATCATCGATCGGCTCCTGCTTAATGTCCATCATAAATTGAATGCTTTCATTCTCGCTGTCACTTTCGGTTTCATTTTCGGTTTCGCTACATGATTCAGATCCTTTGCTGGAAACCCTCGGCGTATACGCTACCAACATTTCGTCAGAATCGTTATCGTTACACTCTCCCTCAACTTCTTCGGTGACTTGTGTGAAACCACGAATTGACACTACTGGCTCCATGGACAGGGCATACACTTCGCTAATGTAGAGGTCACTGGAGGTGTTAATTATTGGCTGGGAGGTGGTAGGACAACCAGTGAATTGTTGCGGCTCCTGTGGATGGATCTGTCCAAATGAAGCCCTTGCTACAATAGGGATTTCATTGGCGTTCATAGTTCCAGGTTGATGTTCATTATTAATCACATCAGTTTCACTCGTATCTAAGTTTCCATCACTTATGTCACTCAGTGTGTCAGCAAGCAACGCTGCAGCGTGAAGCGTTTCTGGTGGACACCGTGAACTTACTTCTCTGGCGCCAACAACTGAACAATCAGTTGGCAGTAGCGGCATTTGCTGTTGACGATCCTGCCCTTGGATTCGCTGTGATTCCACTAGCGATATTTGCGATTGCGGAAAGTGGTGCTCGCTAACGCCGTACGGATTGTAGCGAGCAGAGTAAGAATTTTTAACACTATTGGAGTTACGCGGATAAGCTCTCCGTTGCCTTAAGTCTCGTAAATTGTGTCTTTGCTGCTGTTGTCGCTGCTCGTATATTTCCAGGTTAAGAGGTGGCTGTTGCGGCATTTGCTGCTGCGCATAATGGTGTGTATAATCGGTCGATGGATAATGCGAAGCACTGGATGGCATCAGCTGTTGCCCAGCAGGCGGCAACATGCCACCATACAACGGTGGGTTCTGCTGTTGTGGATAAGGCGAGAATCGCGAGTGGTTGTGACCCATCCAGCGGCCATCAGGATACGGGCCACTGTAGAGCGGAGGTGTTGGCAGTAGGGCGGCCTGCTGGCGACTGCAGTAGTTGTTGACGGGCATGGGCTCGCCTACAGTGAAGGGACTGTATGGCGCGGAGTAGTTGCTGTAGTGCTGAGCATAACGTGGCTGTTGAGGAGTGACGGGATAACCTTGTTGTTGTTGTTGTTGTTGTTGTTGGTGGTGTTGTTGTTGTTGTTGTTGTTGGTGCTGTACTTGCAGTTGTTGTTGTTGGTGCTGTACTTGCAGTTGTTGTTGTTGGTGCTGTACTTGCAGTTGCTGTTGTTGGTGCTGTACTTGCAGTTGTTGTTGTTGATACTGCTGTTGTTGACGCTGTTCGAATAACATACGTTCGGACATTGCTTGTTGAAAACGAATTGCAGCCTGTCGCAATGTCGCTGTGGCGTCTGCCTGTGCCGGTTCTACGTTGTTGTTGCTGCTGCTACCAATGCGATTGTTGTTGGTGCTGCTGGTACCATTACTATTGTTTGAGCTGCTACCACTGCTAGGGACGTCAATTGTAGCACCGTGAGTCAGTAAGTTCAGTGCACGAAGATGTCTGTCCGCCATTTTGATTATAACCTCTATGTGTGTGCTCGTGAATCGGTGCTAGCTACCACGGTTAACAGAATCAGCAGGAACCGTAACAGCACAAAAGTCTTCGTTCGAAGCGCTAAAGGGTTGTCGTATAAACTGCTTGGTCTAGCAGGGGGGAGCGCCAGTTCAGGGTGCTCTCCTTGTCTGGTATTGATTTCGGGTGAAAATCAATATATTTAAGTATTTCCTAAAAAGTTCGACTTACCGAAATATTTAACAGCGACTTCTGCAATAAAATGGAGCGAATTGCTTAATTTTTCATAACCTTTGCCTGAGTATCGCTTTGGTCAATTGGTCCACCTCGTTTCGATGCGTTTCACTCAATGATGCGAAATAAAATGAACGCCATTACTATAATTCAGCCTGAAAAAGAAAGATTTGACAGTTATTTCAAAGCAATCTCGATTCAAAAAAAAAAAATTGTACAAATTTAAATTTCATGCTAAGAAAATCGGGTGTAGAGAAATAAAGATAATGCTCATTTGAACAGCTTTTACGCGGTGTCGCAAGAAGAGGGTGAAAAGAAGGAAATTCAATAGATTGAAAGTGATGTATTTTTAGTGATGCTTCTGGGCAAATCCTGGTCCTGGTCCTGGTCCCGGTCCTGGTCCTGGTCCCGGTCCTGGTCCTGGTCCCGGTCCTGGTCCCGGTCCGGTGATCGGATAGAATTAACTGCTAGTAATCAGATGTGGAGGAAGCATGCGATTAGAACCGAGTGCTATTTGCGCAGAGGGAAATCACAATGGAAGCTTAGCGGGAAGGAGGAAGAAGACAACAAAAAAACTGCGCAATTGAATTCATGTCGAATTTAATTGAATTGAATGAATATTCACCAAACACCATTTTATTAATAAAAGCTTAGTATTTATAAGTATATCTTATCTATTAGTATCTGTAGCAATATAAAAGACTTACTTGGATAAAATATTTTAGTGGTAACTGGTATTTTTCAGAAAATACTCCAAACACACACGAGAACTGATATTCTAAACTGATTATGAACGTGAGACGAAAAACATGGCCAACTTCGACAAAGTGTCGGCAATTAAGTCGAACGATTACATGGACGCTGAACAAAGTACAGTAAAGGAAGAAGAAAATCGCTAGAATATCTTCAGGAAGAGGGAGCGAGAGAGAGGGAGGGAGAGACTGAATGGCATTCAATACTGATTTGCTGACTTCACGACGGCAGAGAGAGATGACCGGAGTTTTTGTTAGCCAATTTGACAAAATTGGCTTAATGAACATCTAGCTACGGCGAGAGAACACATTAGACATTTCCGGCTAGCAACAACAACAACACTTGACTGGAGTACAGCTTGTGTAGTTGTTTCATCGAAGTTCTTTCATCCAACTTTTCAAATAACGAACTTCTTATGAAAAAAATGCTTGGCCAACTGCGATTGGTTTTGAGTTAAGAACGAAAACAAGAAAGAAGAACAAAAGAAAAGAAGCAAAAGAAGTACAAAATGTAGCTGAGTAGTGTCTATGGGTTAGTGCGTGTGTGTGTTTGTGTGTGTGCGTATCGACGCCTCCTTCATGCAGGAAATTTGTTCCTTTTGAAGTTTCAAATCGTTTGTTCGATTGATTGAACGAAAGTCGAAACTTTTAAAAGAAATACTAAAGCATGGAATGTTGGCAAAACCCTGTTGAGCGAGTAGGGGGGGAGGGGGGGGGGGGGGGGCGAGGAAAAGAAGGCAATAGGACGGGGTGATTGAAGAAAGTAGTGGGTAAAGGGGGGAAGAAGTAATGCAGCAAGTTTTATCGATGCATCTCTCAAAGGTGAAAGTGGAATAAAAACCACCGAATTTCCTCACATAACTGAACCGAGACTCATTAAATGACTGCCCTCGTAATCTTGGAGCAGATCGCTCTAAATTACAATAAGTAATTCTTATTTAAATATGAGCAGGGAAGAATGTATGCTTAATCTATCGGAAAAAGTATATTATATTAATTTAGATAAGTAGCTAGGCAAGTGAACCTGTCCACCCACACCCACACACACACACACACACACACACACACTTAATTTGCATACGTTGCTCATGTAGCTGTGTTAACACAAGAACATGGCGTGTAAGCGAAATATTAGCACTGTCAGCTTCCTTCATTGCAACCATCTGCTGTGCGCAACATCTGCATAAAATATGCGGCTGCCTCTCTGCGGAGACGTTGCAACGTGAACAACGCCGAAAGGGCTGAACGACTCGAAGTTTCCAGCGCGAAGGGAATCAAGCTTCAAATTAGGATGAAGATTCGGTGTTTCTTTTGCACTTGCGTCAAGTGTACTCGGCGGCTGTTCTTCGAGTTTAACATTCAACACACTCACGTCCTGATGTGTGATGTTTGCATATGACTCGGATGTGAAACCTTCTAATGAACCACATTTTGATCAAGCACTCCAAAGGAACAGCGAAGAGTACACAACAAGCGAAGACGAAGAAAGGACAAAGAAATGAGGAACAGAAGAAGTGGATCCTCCCTCCATTGTTCATTGTGGTTCCTTCACTGCATTGAACCAAGTATTCAGTGGTTCTCTTATAATGATTCAACTGAACCCGTTCAATGCATCGATGATACCTGCCACTTGTGAACATCGTGTACCACAACCTCATGTTGCCCCACAACCTCATGTTGGCACCCCCCCAATATAAAGTCCAACGATTTTTGTAGCCTGTTTATTGATGCATTTCGAGAAATAATCATATCTTCGAACAGTTCATTGAGTAAATTCATTGTTGTTGCAATCACAGCATTCCGATCCTTTCTGCCGAAATTACGTTCATCTCCTGTAGGCCATTTTCAAGCTCTTCAGTTGGGCTCTCATCATGGTTCTCTGTGGCCTACATTACTGTTGATCGCAATAACAGTAAATTAACTCCTTCATTCATAAAGCTAATTGACAATTCTATGTAATTGATAGGAATCTATCTATTGACGAATTGGCCAGGGTTTTAAACCTGAACTTGAACCTCTATAAATTCAGCTTAAATACCTTCAAAACGAAACTGAAGCTCTGATGATTGACTACACTGAATAATATAGCAATTATGAGTAAGTTTGTATGAATATATGAGGCGATTATTATGAAAATATATTAATAATGTTTACTGTAATGAAATCCTATTGCCCTCAAATACTTGGAAATTAAAATACACTCATTCCAATTAATCAAAATTCTCTACTCTCTTAATTAAGTGCTGTCGTAGCATAATTAATGAGGGGAAACAGAAACAGGACCCTCTCATAAGTAGCAGCCAAATTTGGGATTATAATGTAGTCACTATTCCATCCGAATGACATCGTTCATCTTCCTTCAGACCATCGCAAGCAGCATCTTTGGCAACATTTACAAAAATACCTCAACCAAGTATGGTAAGTAACGAAAAGCTTATGGAACACGGTTTATTGATGCCACAGGCGTAAACAATGAACTTTAGAAACATAGAGCGACCAGTGACAATAAGAATGATAGAGCTAAGCTTCCTGAACTGAGCTTAGCTCGGTATCTAAGAGAAATTGTAGTTTTCAACTCTCTTTCCAAATCTCTCTCTTCCATGCCCACGAACTTTGAAAGGGTTGAAACGCGTAACGCACCCGAAACAACTGAAGCTTCAAGCAGCACGAACCGACACGATTCGACCCGATCCGATCAGTCCAGACCGGACCCAATGCATCCATATCTCTACCTCACATGAACTCTTCTCATCAAAGAGAGGGAGAGAGAGAGAGAGATACCAAAACATGTCCCACTCTTATTTAGCTCTATGTAAGTTCCAGAAAAATTAAGAGCAGAGAACGGGAGCAGTTAACAATGCGTTGGCTAACAATACTGGCGTACAGTACATTTGCGTGTCCCTCCCTCTGCTCCGCTTCCACTCACACGCGCACACCCACTTCCGACATCATCTCTGGATACGGTACACTTCATGCATTTCGTTGTTACTTGTTGTATTTTTTGCGCTTTTTGGCTTTGGGACATCGTGCGCGCGACATCAGCACCACCGTAAGCGGCAGCAGGGAAACAACAAAAACAACTCCATATAAATCAATAAAAACTCAATGCGAGAGCGCAAAATGCAAGCTGAAAAAAAGGCAACATCAAATTTCCTAATAGTGACCTTTTTTTGGTTAAAATGGTGCATTTAGAGGTACATAACGGTCCCTGCAAATGCATACCATGTAGCAATTTTTAAATACTACTCCAAGTGCATATAAACTCGTTTAAAAGTTCTTATTCAATATTTAAATGGTTACTTTTGTAGATGCACAGCACCCAAGTCGATAAACAGCAAAATACAATAAACAATGAAATAATAATACAATTAAACACAAAGAATAACGATTTTGAAATTACTTAAGTTGACCTTTTTAAGGAAAATTTTAATAGAAAAATTTAAATTCAAATTCAAGTTCTATTTTAAAAAGAATAGAATCGATAAACTCAAAATTTAAGTCTCGAATCCTTTCAAATTTAAGGAGTGTTAAAGTCGAAGATATAAAAACATGAAAAATTCCTTCGTTCTGATAAATTGTTCTTAATTCTTTTTTTTTAATTATTTAGTTAAACGCATTTGTTAGTTTTATTATAAGTTAGTATTTTATTCTTGAAATTTCGAATTAACATAGTTTCGAATTTATAATTGAACATCCAATGATTTTGGTTAAAAATCATCAAGATTGATGATAAAATGTGACGAAATATCTAAATGTCCTTATAATCCTAATAATATGTATAAAAAGTATATCCCAACAGTTCCTTATAATATTATTGCTATGATTTTTGTGATTACTTTACTTTATTGAATTACTCTATTAATTACTTAAGATTTCCTTTTATTAAATTTAAAATTTAACTGTATTTCATCTTTGCTATTAATTAAAAACCTTACCTCAAACACAAAAATGAATTTTTTTGATATTTCATTTCGTTTTCTCCGGTTGTCTTTTGTCACCAAATCTTTAAGGTTTTATTATACAAAATGATTGTTAATCTTTTACAAAAATTAATCATTATTCTTTTTCTTTCTTTTCTTTTAATTTTCTATTTTGTTTCCTTTTCCTAGAGCTGATGTTCTGCACTCAATTTTAAAAAAAAAAAAAAACACAAACACGTTACAGCTTCACACTTCGGGCGCCAATTTCAAAAAGAAGCCAACGCATATCCAAGGATCTACTACATTGCGACCACAACCGTTAGTCTGAAAAGTGCGATGACGACTAACTCACTAACTAACTAACTAACGGCACAACGCATACATTTTCACCGTAGCCCCAAAGAATAAATGCTTCGCCTGTTGGTTTTGTTTTTGTTTTTTCGCCAGTCGTGGAATTTCCACAACTGAGAACAACTGCACTCGGGAAAACCGTGTGACCCGATTCGCATTTCATCAAACTCGGTGCTGCCTTGCTTGGTTCGAAGGTAGCAAGAAAGCTTTCTCCTCAATCCCAGGAATATTAGTGCTCTTTAGTTGAGCGGTACAGAGCGGGGAGCGAGCGTTGTTCTTAAACGCGGTTCCTGAATTTCCTTCTTTTGTCAGGGGGGGTTGCTGATATGAGGGGAGTTTCAAAAATCTGTGATTTCATTTTGTTACTTCATTCATAACACAAGAGATGCTAATAACGAAATAGCAGAGCAAAGCAAAGTATGAGAAATACAAGAAAAATTATACGAACGACGGTATATAATAAAATCAAAACAAAAACAGAGAGTTGAATGAATATACTCATAAAAAGGATTCTTACGCTCGTGGAGGGAGAGAGAGCAGACGTCGTCGGTGATGCAGTCAGAGAGAGGAATGTAAAGTATTCAGAAATATTTACATACATATAAACGAGGTATTAACTATATTATATTCATACATTTTATGCTAAAAAATAGTATGTATTGAAAAACATATTCATTTAAACAGGGAAAATCTTTTAGGAAATGGTTTATGGTGACAACGGCGCCCATGAGTAATTTTGAACTCATAGGTTTAAACCTACCAGAACTTTAAACTTAACGGTTTAAACTTAAAAACCTATAACATATAGTCTAATATCTAAGTTTTAACTGTAATTTGTGGGTTAATCAAGTGTTTAGCGTGCAAACCGAAAGACCTCCATTTCAGCAGATCTTCTTCCAGTCCATGTCTATCCCAGAGGATGTCCGCAAAATTCGAAATCAATATAGTCACTATAGATAAAACTTTTCAATTGGATTTTGAGGATCTACTGATTGAGAAAGACAATAAATGATTTCCATAATATAGATGATTGAATGATTTCCATGTATGTACATATTGTATATAATGTAAATAATTTCACAACTTTGAACTTTAACATTCAGTTGAGATAACTGGCAATAAAAGTTCAGCAATTTTTATATACACAGCGACATTCTATATACGCATTTACAAGTGCATTGGATACGATTAGCAGTCCATGTAATCCGGGCAAAAAAAACGTTATCTATACATCGATAAATGGTACATACATCTGGCTGTGGCTTTAATGGATATGTATCAATTATCAGCTTGTTAACTCGCACACACACACGGAACCTTTGGCATTCAACCCAAACCACTTTAGTTCTTGAGAGGCCTCGCAGTGAGGGCAAGCATTTCATTCAGTTCTGCTTGAATTTGAAATTCGCAACAATTTTATTGATTTGGTTAGTCGAGAGCTTTGGCCGAAGCGCGTTTCGCATTTGAAGAGCGGAAATTTTAAATTGTAATCGCTGAAGTTTAGGTCAAGGAGGTGGAGATGCTAAACAACGAGCGCATGTGCATCGAGCACGTGGTGTGGTGAACTCTTGGCCAAAGGCAAATCGTGAAATATATATGCACAACATAAAATGCAGCTGTAACAGAAGCAAATAAATCAGGTGTGCTGTGGCTCTGATTTATAAATTCGCAAAGGGATTATATACTTTATTGCACATACGGATATGTACTATATTGACTATAATTAAAAACTGCTTATTGTAAAATGTGTTGGTATTTAGTCTAGCTGTTATAAAAACCATTTTCCCGCATTTTACAATTTCGTCATCTCTATAAACTATTAGAAGTCATTACATTTAAATTCATTTACATACGTAAATTATGTAAACCAGTATAATGTTCCATGATAAACGAGTACATAAAAATATGATCACAAAATAGATATAGTTTCGGACATACATACGCATAAGTTATAAACAAATTGCACCTTCCCGTTGTTCCAGTTCATTGACCAACGAAGAAACTAGCCGAACCAATGGGCGCCCATGCAGTCTCGGGTCCATTCAGTCTGACAAACCCAACACCATTCAAAGCCGCAACCAGCACGTGTACAAACCATGTGCATACAGCCACCTGAGGGAACGTTAGAGTGCAAACATGTTGTAATTGCCGAGTCGAAGGACTACCACTATACTGAAATATCCTCGCTTACCATCTCGCTCCGTCGGTGTTCGGCATTTGGGACACGGTTTGGTTAGGACCTTAATTGCGACGTTGCTCGCCTCATCCCAACGTGCTTCAGCTGCGCGCTAGAAAGACAAACCGAATCGGCTCCTAGTGTTACTGAAAACGTATTTTAAGCATTTGTCGCATACATTAGGATCCACTGCATATTCACAAGAGCCAGTTATATTTGAATTTCCGTTCTCCGGCAGACAATCACCCAAATGATAGCCTTGCAAGCAATTGCGACAGAACACATACTGCAAGAATTCGCTTGTTAAATCGTTTCGAAAATTATTTCACTACTTTTAATCGTCTTCTTACACCGCAGCCATTCTGGCAAGTTACTTTCTTACAATCGGGCTCTACCAAAAGACCCATACCGCAGCCCGGTTGGGGGCACAGTACACCACCCGCTTGCAGCACATACTCCTCCGTAGCAAAGCGTTGATACCGATCGTATTCCTCGCGTGTCAACAGTTTGAAGTGATGAATTTCCTCAATGAAGGAACCAGTGCATCCCGCTGGACACGCTAACGTATAACCGATATCGGGATGAGGCATAAACTGTCGCTCCATCAGCCGCGAACGACAATAGTGCAGGAAGCAATCAATGCAGGTAACGTGCTTTGACTCGCAAGGAAAAACCAATACAATATCACTGACGTCCGTGCAAGCCAAGCATGGAATATCTTTTATATTGGTTTTAATCAGGTTTAAAGGCGCTGCAAAATCTTTTTCGCCACCGGACACGTGCTCAGCGCACTTAAAGTAGAACTCTGCAAATGGCGGATCGCCGACTTCATTATCGACGCAGGCTATTTCGGTTGTCTCGCAATGGCCACGAACACGACGAGGCTTCAACACATCGTCCCAGCACTCGGGATCGCGATGCACTGTGAACGCGCCACCTTTGCACAGTGAACATCGAACGCGCAACTTGCCTTTGCACAGTTTACTGCACTGGGAGCAGTGGACGAAGAAGTGGGCTTTCGACCGTTCTCGATCTATTGTAATTATTGATCAACATTAGCTATGTTACGTAAAATTTCCAAGAACTTCACCTTTCTCTGTAATGTTAACACGCTCATCACTCTGCAGCTGTAAATCAACCAACGTCTCACATAATGGTTTCGAGGGCTCATCGGGTGCTTCCTCCTCCATTAATGTCGATGCCAAACGTCGACGTGCTACATAGTCTTGGCGTGGACGCGTATGTACGGCATGTAGAACACTCTGTTGTCCCAAATCGCATTCCTGGAGATATATTCATAAGACAAAATTTCTAATTTGATACATCGAATTTGTTTTATCTGACAACAAAAGCTCTTTAATGCATACCTCAATCGTTGTTGCATCACTTAGCTCTTTTCCGGCAAAGATAATTTTCACTTCTTCTGGCTGTAGACCCAATTGGGGAGCCACCAGCTCCTTTACATTTTTTATATCCCACTGTGGCTCCAGATTAACAGAGAGCGTCTTACCAGTGTTTGTCTTTATGTATACGCTGAGAGTGTTGGTGATCGTTTTCTTGCCGAACGACAATAATTCAAGCATATTGCTGATGAAAGCACGGAGTAGATCCAACAAGAAACTCATTTGGTTTGTTCGTTCGTATTTTACCTGCTGCCATGTACTGTCTCCAACTCAAAGTGTGTAGAATAAGCAAAAATATAAGACGAAAGCATGCACATGCGTTTTTCTAGTTGGTATAAAAGAATGCAAAAACAGCTGATTTATGTCAAATATTGTGTACTAAAAATAAAGGGTTATAATATGCTTGCTGTAATATATGTAAAGAAAAACAAAATTTTTTTATTGGTTTCTTGGTGTAGTAGTTAACACATTGGATTTACTCGCAGATGTATGCAGTTCAACCCTGGATTGAGTTAAATTTTCTTTTTACTCTTTTTTATTTTTTCCTGTTTGTTTTTTTTTACCATTACACATCATATAATAAATGTCTTCATAAATGAACTGGAATGGATTTGAGAAATTAAATTGTATTGAATCCTGAACGTTTCCATAACGAAAACTATCCGAGTGGGCGGCCAACAGGCTAAATATATCCAAATCTACTTTTCAAGCAGTGGTCGATCAAATTAAGTGATCACACCGGAAATAGTGCAGAAAGTGCACAAAACGGTATTCAAGGATTGTCGAATAAAAGTCGCATATTGACTGAAAACAACTCCATTTTTGATGAGTTTATTATAATCTTTTTTATTATAACACTTTGTATATAGAATAATATAAAAAAAAGAACAATTACATAACTCTGCCGCCTACATAAACATAAGAAAAGAGAATAAATTACAAAATAAAATTATATTTTTCTATTACATTAAAATTTCATTGTTAAATGAGTGTGTATTCTAAATTGTATATCTCTTAGCATCTCAGATCAACTTTTTTGCAAACAAAATTATATTCAGTACATTATTTTTTAATAATTCAAAATGTTTTCGCCAATGCTAAAATGTAATTTCGATAGGGAATGGGATAGGGCTCGCAGTACAGTAATAAAAATAATATTAATGAACATAAAAAATAATAATAATATTGATGAACATATGTACATATGTGAATACAAACCAATAAACAGTTAACAGCTCTTGGAATCCGAAGAGTTTTGGATTTGCTAGTGCTGTTTATGTTGTTCAGTAGTTGCTGCTGCTGTTGCACTTCTAGTCATTCTTGCACATGCTGCAGAAATTCTTTGTTGCCATTTCTGCCTAATCTGTTCATGCGGTTGAAGTTCTTGTGGCTGCTGCTTTGCTCGCTTAATTTTCTTCGCTTTAATTATAGCGTTTGTGCTGCTGCTTGTGGAGACTTTTGTCTCCGACATCGGGCTTTCCTTGGCAGCTACCTTTGGCTTTTTTGCAAGGGTAGTTCTCGACTGCTCAACTTGTATGTTTTGATCTATATCCTGTAACTTTAAATAATTGTTTTTGTAGAATATTAATGGACATTCCTCAGTTTAAGGCACATGGGAACTTACTAATTTTGGCGCGGTAGCAATTACATCATTGTTGGAGCCGACGTCCACCGTAGGTACTTCGTTCTCATCCACTTCTCGTTCCTCGCTGCAAGTATTCAGACGTTTAGTCGGAGACGTTTTCTTTTTGCCGATCGTGGATGTTGGGTTAGTGGCCATCGTCACCTGGTGAACAATTTCGTTTGCTGGAATTTTATATTAACATAAACTTTTTATTTTACCGAATTTTATTATTCATCGTTGATCTTACCTGTTGATGATATATAATTCTATTTCCACTTCTTCGCTCTTAATTTTATGATTTACACGCAAGCGTAACTTATTTGGATAAAAAAATGATTTGTTTGAGAACTTTTGAAGCTTGACGTTTTACCAATGACTTTCTTGGAAAAAATTTGAATAACCTTCCGTTAATTACAGAGTAACTCGAATAAAAAGTTGAAGTCTTGTATATGGGTATATTCAAATGCTGCACTGATTGGCACATGATGAACAACCAATTTTTCAAATGGTAAAGTATATTTACCACAAATACTACCGAAGACCTCACCGTTGCTGAACCACTCTAATTTCTTCTTGTTGTTGTAGTTTTCGATACTGATTACAACAACAACAAAAACTTTTGTTGCTCTCGAATAATTATCGAGTTGTAGCCCGTGGAAAATTAAAATTTTTATTACACTATCTTCTAAACTATTAAAGATATCGGGATAGGATGGGCTATAAAGAAATATTAGAAATGGTTATAAAGAAATTTAAATTACTGTTTATTTATGCAGAATAAAATTCTGTCGAAAAACCATTAGTTCTGGAGAAAAACGACTTTTTATAATTTAACATTTTTTCCCATTTATTATTTTTTTCACAAGAAAAATGTATAAATATTAATTAATATCATTTTCTATATAATTTTCCAAGTTTTAAGAATGTATTAAAAATTAACAGCTTTCTAAGCGTATTTGTTTCATTACGATCGGTCCAGCATCTTACGAGATTTGGTTTAAAAACCAAAAGAATGTAAATACAAATAACTTTCAATGAATATTGCAGTGCATCCAAGTAAATACAATAATTTCTTGATTATTCCAGCGATAGTACACGAGAATTTATGAGAATCGCCGTGAAAGGTGAAAAGTTTTGCAATTTCCCGACGCACATCGCATCGTTTTTTTTATATATTATTTCGAAATTAACTGCTTTTTGAGCTTGAAGAAATTTGGAACAAATGCAGAACAGCTGCCAAGCTCAGATTTTTTTTTCCTTTTTTTTACCGTTATTTGAGACCGTTATAAACGGAAGTGGCCATGTTTTTTCGGGGGCTGGTCAGCCATCTTGGATTTATGACCGTTTGAAGGTCAAATAAATGTACTAATAAAAGGCACTTATCTCATAAACTAAGTGAGCTAGCGGAACAAGCAAAGTACTGTTGGAAAGGTATTTTGAATACCTTTATTTATGATATACATGTTTGTCCGTAACATGGCGGTTAAGGAGTTATATTGATTTTTAGAAAAATGTGACAAGTTGACCTTGAAACAATAATTTTTTTCTGCCAAACGCACTCATTAAGGTATAAAACAAATTACAGTTGTGGAAAGCCTGTTCTTTTACCTTTAAAATGGTATATAATATATTATACTTACTATTGTATTTCATTACTTTAGCTTTAGTTTTCAAAATTTCAATAACAATTTTGCCTGTGCCGCTCTAGTGAAAAACATTTGAAATTAAAAATTTTTTATGAAAAATCGCATGACTATATATTATGGAAGTTTTAAGTTATTAGTCATAATACAATTCATAATCTGATGAATCAGTCACTATCTTTTTGTCCTTTAACTAATTTTAAAATGTGACCATGAGGGCACCTATATAAACCTTCACTGGGAATCAAATTCCAAGATATTATTGTGTTTAGGGACTTATCGTTAAGTTTACCACCATTAAATAAATCGTTAATGTTTAAGAAATTCATTTTATTAGATTTTCACAATATTCAAGTTTCCTGCTTGAAAAACTAAGAAGTGTTTAACTGCTTTAACTGATTTAAGTGGAACGTTTCGATTTAAAAAACCAACCCATTGAACTTATAACGGTTTTGGTAATAAACGGAATGAAACACGAAAACAAGAATTAGTAATACATAATTAGTATGAGTAATTGGTGTTTGGGAATTATAAAATTTCCCTGAAAATCGTATAATTTTAAATGTTGTTTTATTGGAGCGCCGCAGGCAAACAATTTTTATGAAAAATCGCGCGATTTTAACCGGCAATATCGGCCGGTTAACCTCCGTTTAAACGAGCACTGAAAAACACAATGTGTCGTTTAAACGAAGGTTAACTGAGAAACGACGATAACCGAGCACTGAAAAACTGGCCCTAATACGGATTTTGCTAAATACATTGTAGAAAAAGTCAAATTATCAAAATATTGTCAAAAACATCAATTCTGTCGTTAGATTTTTTCTTTCTTCTTTCTCCCGCATAATGTAAACATTTAAATAAGAGTATTCTCGTTTGCAGCATCTCACAGCAGCTTCTGTTTGAATCTTCGCTTATCTTCAAATCCTTAAGTTGATATCTCAGATGTTGTCAGTAATTTGTGAAGCAAGGAAATCCTTTTCCGAGTTGTTTAGAATGACAATGAGTACCTGCACTATTACCGAAATAGATGGAGATTTATTCGCAGCTCCAAATTCCTATTCTATGGCGCACTGTGTAGCTGCCGACCTCAAAATGGGCAAAGGAATAGCCGTCAAGTTTAGGTTTAGTTAAGTTTTCATAGTTTTTTCTATGGTAACTTCTATTGTCTTCGTGCAGGAACAAATTCGGACAGATCGGCAAATTGCAACAACAAAAAGTGACTCCAGGTGGTGTTGCCATATTGCAAGATCAAGATCGTTTTATTTACTACTTAATCACTAAAGAAAGCAGCTGGGGCAAACCAACGTATCAGTCAATTCACAGTTCCCTGAATGCCATGCGTGACCATATGGTAAGGATACATTAATTATATTGATAATACAATAATAATATATTGGGATTTCTTTTAGTTCAATAATTCAATCTATAAACTAGCCATGCCGCGCATCGGCTGTGGTCTGGATGGTTTGATTTGGACAAAGGTCAAAGACCAGGTTCAAGAAATATTCAAAGAAGATCCTGTGAAAATTGTAATTTACAATTACAACCCAAATAAAGCCCAATAAAAAATGATTGCAGATCTGTACATATACAAATTAAATTATCTGTATATATTTATAAATTAAGACCAGAAAAGAAACGTTTATTTTAGCACAAAATTCTAAACAACGATCTCCAAGTTTTCTGCCTCGAAGACATGGACTCAGCATTGACCTTGGGCCACTCAATATCGTCGATACCGCATCCTATTCGAGGAATTGCTAGTTTATTGACATTGTTGGAACGCTAAAAAGGCAAAAGAAATGGTTAAACAATTGTATATCACAACAATGCAGTAACGTTTTAGCTTACCATGTGGTCTCCTGTAGCTGTAGGTGATGATCCCAAACTGTCGTATGTGGGATGGCCCCAAATCTGTGGTCGCGTTACTAAATAGTAGATGTAGCGATGTAGTACTGGAAAGATCGCCTTCGACTACTCTGAGTTTATAATTTTTGTTGTCTGTGGCCGTTGAGCGTAAATGAATGCACTCTACTAAATGCAAAATAATAAAAAGCAAATAAAGAATTAATTCAAAATTATTCAGTATTTGTACACATATTAGGCACACAATTGGAGACTCAGAATCGATTATAATAAAACTCGATTTTATTCAAAATCCGTTCATACGATTTACTTTCCTAAAAACTATATATAAAGTAGGTCTACATTTTAAAGCTTTTCGCTTAGTTCGGCCAAAAGCGTAAGCGGTTGAGTGACTTCCAGAAAACTTGAAAATGTGTTCTCTGAAACACATTTGATGCAGTAAGGAACTTATTTTGGCTTACTGCCGACACATTCACTAATTGTGTGGTGTAATTAGTTTTTTGTGTGTATAAATATTTGACTGTAATCGTTGATTTTAAGTAAACCTGACATTATTTGCTTTTCGACCGGTGAAGATATCTGAAAATCAGTATTGTGTTTTTCTTTCGCATATTAAAGCAGCAGAATTGTAGATATTTTATATTCGAGTAAGTTAAAAATAAATTCTCCATACCAACAACAACAACACTTGCTTTTGTTATATAAAATTATGTTGTGTTTTGTGTGATCACTTTTATTTTTGTTATTTTCTTATGCGACTTGCAACTGTCATTAAAACCAACACAAAGCAAAACAGCTGTTCTGTGCACAATTTTGTGCAATTGCAATTCATTCCAAGAATGGTGAAAATAATAAAAAAAATCAATTAAATACTTTTAACAATCCAATAAGGTAAATCTTTACAGTATTTTTCAACTAGTCTTGTTTTGCAATAAATATGAAATTTTGCAGAAGAACATAAACACGGGAGAAGAACAGACACAACACCAGGGAAAAATATGCATATATTTTTGATGTGTTTAGTTTTTCGATATGCAAGAATGTTTATGATAGCTCCGATTTTGTTGTTGTAGTTTTTGACGCTCACCCCAACAACGACAACAACAATTAAGTACCGTTACAACGGTACTATCATCCGGATATCTGTTACGGTTTCAGAGATATAGGCGAATAAATTTAAAAACGCTGTAACTCCGGTCGCAATTGAATCCGGTCACAATTGAGGTCGTTGTAGTCAGCGTCAAAAACTACTTCAACAACCACAACAACAAAAGTGAAGTTCCGTGCCTATCGTAAATATAAGCCCAACATTTCTGTTGAATTTATTTAATGCAGGGTTTAAGGCATACTTTTGCCTATCAAATCATACTTGAAATTTGAAAGTTGCCTTTATTTATTAAAACTAAATTTTATTTCAACTGCTGTTGTTTCAGCTGATAACAAAGCGAACAAAGCATATCGACACGCACAGATACCTTGCAATGGCTTTTTCCATATTTCGTTTTCGATTACTCACCAAAGCAACGACCAATCTGCGTGTATCTGGCATGGCAACACCTTTGTGTGGTAAGTACAGATACAGCATTGCCTTAATCAACTATTTCTCTTCTTTCTAATTTATTAATAGAAATCTTTTAATTAATATTTATTATTTGAATTAAATGTTTTCTCTCGTAAAATGACAGTTCATGTTAATCACAATATGAAAATGCACAATTATCTTATCTGCTTTTTATAAAATTATAATTTATAAAATAGCTTTTACCATTATCCGAAATAAATACTGTTTTTCTTTTGTAAAAATTATTTGTATAAAAATATTAGAAAGATTTTAAAGTATGTGTATAGATTATAAAATAAAATTGAAGATCATAGTAGATATGAGTTCTAAAGATGTACGGATACAATAAATATGAGAAACAGGGAGTGTCTAGTAATCGTCTAATGAAATACACAAAAAATGTATAATTTTTAATATATGTATTTCAAATCTTGTTTTTTAATAATCGGGTGCAAGTGACATACACAAACCAATAAACAACCAAACATTTGTATTTATTTAAACTTGATAACAAGTATCTGAAGCTTTTTTATTTTTTCTTCAGCTTAACTTTGTTTTTGTATTTCCAATTGTTGGTCCGTAGATAACACTATGTACGTATGTATGCATGTACATATATACTCGAAAAACAAACATGTACATACAGATGGATGTTCTCCCTCCTTCGCTAAGTGGCGATCGTGTCTAGATTTAGAATAAGTCGTCGCCTAGCTGTTGCTTCAGAAGCGTTCTTAGCATTTAGTGATTAAACAGCTCGCTTGGCTGCCTCACGCTGCTGTTGTTGTCGTTCTAGTAAAACCGCAATCGAAGTCGTAGTCGCAGTCTAAGTTTTGAATTCACTTCTCATTCCACAGACTACTTCCAAGTTACTCGCATCATGTCAGCCACCGCCACTGGCAGTAATCAGCCAAAACTGGTCAGAGTGGAGGAGTCGCGCCGCTTCATGATCGACTGCTTCAAGGGCGTAAAAGTGCCCGAGAAGAATGCCATTGCCATGGCCGATCTCTTGGTTGCCGCCGATTATCGCGGCCACTTTAGTCATGGAATGAATCGGCTGGAAATGTACATCAACGATTTGTCCATCAATTCCACGGATGGCGCTGCTGAGCCGGCGATTCTGAAGGAAACTCCAGCCACCGCCTGGGTGGATGGCTGCAACGGCTTGGGCGCTGTTGTAGGCAACTTCTGCATGGACCTGGCCATAAAGAAGGCCAAAATGTCAGGCGTCGGTTGGGTGTGCGCGCGGAACTCGAATCATTACGGGATTGCCGGTTGGTACGCTCTGCGTGCCATGGAACACGGTCTGGTCGGCATCTCGATGACGAACACATCTCCGCTGATGGCGCCTACGCGCTCCAAGAAGGCTGCTCTTGGCACGAATCCGCTCGCCGTGGCCGCTCCTGCGAAGGGTGACAAATTCGTTCTGGACATGGCCACGACAGCTGTGGCAGTGGGCAAGATAGAGATTCAGCGCCGCAAGGGCGAGCCGCTGCCAGATGGTTGGGCGCAAGGCCCCGACGGCAGTGGCACCACCGATGCAGAACTGGCCTTCGAAACGGGTTGTCTTATGCCAATCGGAGGCGCCGAGATCACGTCCGGCTACAAGGGCTACGGTCTGGGCGCAATGGTGGACATTTTGTCGGGCGTCATGGCGGGTGCTAACTACTCGACGAAGGTACGCAAGTGGACACACGCTGGAGCGGATACGGCAGCTGACTTGGGGCAAGTGTTCATCGCAGTGGATCCCAATTGTTTTGCGCCAGAATTCGAATCGCGCATGTGCGATTTCAACTCACGATTGAGGAGCAGTGAACCGGTACGAATAAAAAATTGAATATATGAAAAAATGTCTAGTTTTTTTGTTTCTGTAGAAAGATCCATCGAAGCCAGTGCTTGTTGCAGGCGACAAGGAGCAGCTCAACATGGACATGGTGGACAAAGCCGGCGGCATTCAATACTTGGAGAATCAGCTGAAAACCTGTGACGCTTTGGCGAAACGCCTAAACATTGAGCCGATCAATTTTATGTAAAAGCGGAGGAAGAGCGTTAAAAAGTGACCTTAAAAAGTGCATTTATTTTTTTCCACAGAAAAATTGCCTTTATGAAAAATATTAACGTTTTATTTAGGTACAAAAAACATACGATAAATTATGTAATTATTGAAAAATTTAAAATGAACTCTGAAATCTGAATTCACAAAAATTAAATTTTAGAAAGAAACCAGCCGATGGCCCACCCTATATATTTACATATTTAAATTCTTCGAGTGTATATAAATTCTCTCCGTAATTCATATAAAGGGATTGTATAGTATATTCGCAATTCTTATTTGAAAATTTGTTTTAAATAAAGCACAAAAACGACTTTAAATGAAGTTCAAAACTCTTCGAATTTCTTTCAATTGCAAAGCACTAGGCAACTATTGGACATTTTAATCAAAATGTTTACTCAACTACCAATGAAACCGGAAGTACAAAGGCTACCATTCTCATTAACGGCATTTTTGTTGTCATCCCCTTTTTCGTTATATCTCCTCGTGTATCCTTCAGTATTTCGATTAATTTGCAATTTTTAGCACGCTCTCTCTCTCTCTCTCTCTCTCAATACTCACTTCGTGCTCTGGAGTTCGAGAAAATCTAGAAAGCTCGAATCTTCGCTTGATTGTAACGTCATCTGCAATTCAGTACAAATCTGAAGCTTGAGTTGAGAGGAACTACGGAATCGGGCGAACTTAACGGAACGCAGAAGAGTAACTGGTTTTTAACAACTCACCCTCACCGAATTGCATTGAATTTCCCGTCGATGGGGTTGGTCGCCGTACAGAGAGGAGCGTGAACAGTGAATAAACAGAACACAGTCTCGAGAGAAGTGAAAGCAGCATCGTCATGGGTGACTCCAGTGGACAGTACACGAAACTTCCTCCTGGCTGGGACTGTAAATACGACCAAGCTACTGGAAACTGGTAAGCGATTAATTATTAAATATTCCATACATATGCATAGTAATTGTTTGGCTGAAGAGAACGTCATGACGTTGTTGTTGATGTTGATGTTATAGTTTGATTTTATAGTAATCAAAATACCTCGAAAAACTCCCGAAGATTCCAAAGCATACTTTTATGCGCAGCAAACAAACAAATGAAATAGTTTCAAAATGGCCGCAAAATGTATTTAAAGAATATTTTTCCTTGGAATCGCATTGATTGGATGGAGTATGCTTTAAAGAACCTTTAAAGTCCTGACGATGTTCCTCCTCCTTTGTACTTTTGCTTAAATGAAGTCCTTGCGAAATGGGTCGTTATAAAAGAAGAAACAATTGAAAATGCGACGCTTCCTGGTAGCTAGAGAAATAAATGTTAAAAATATGTACGTGCTCGCGGCTTCATGCTTGAGCATGTGACATGTGTATGTGTGTGCGTGTGTGTGTGTTTACCGTAACGACTGCCTCGCCAGAAGCAAAGCAGTGTGATGATTCTCTGCTTTTTCTTGTTGCGCCCCACGCAGAGCGAATGAGGACTTCAATTCAAGTGCCACTCGGAGCTCAGCAAGCAGCAGAGTAGCGGCGACGGCTGTCAATGCATCCAACTTGAAAACATGCTGCAAATGGGAAGCAGCAATGACGTTCCTGATGAGGTGACAACAGTACATGTATGTACATAGATATGCATATTTTTAGCTCGCGGTAGGCGACACATTTAAGTCGTGTAATTTATGGAACATGTGCAACTCGGCTAACAATGAGCCTGTACTTGAGCTAAATATCAAAAAGCAATAAAAAACTGAAGAAAATCCACACGAACAACAACAACAACAGCTCAGAGGCGAAGATGCTCATTTTACAGGAGAAGAAACAGAATTCAGTATAAGGACCACTAAATAATTGTTTTAATTAATTCTTATTTTAACTAATGAGTTCATAATTGATTCTTCTAATTAATTCTTCTTTGACTTTTAATAGACGGTTTTTTCTTACTAATTACAGTTATTATATCAACTATTTCACCAAAGCAATGCAGCTGGAAGATCCTCGTATGCGTTATAAACCTCTACAGAATGACAGATGCTCCACGGAATCAATAGTGATGGCGGTAGGCAATCGCTTGCATAAAAATGAGACCTTGGAGTTAAATCTTTCTTCCATTCATTGTAGCCTTTACATGGCTCACCCTATCATGTGTACCCGAGCAACAGCTATCCAGCCGTACGTGCTTTTCAATGTCCCACAAATAGTCCGGGCTGCCAGAACCTGTCGGCGAGTCCATTGTTATCGTCCAGAAGTAATTTGGTAAGCGACTCAGACATGTTGTGGTGTTGTTATTGGAAATGAATACTAAATAACTGACAGAATGGAGATAAATATACTGTGGACCATCGGCTGGTTTCTTTTTTATTTGATTTTTAATACATTGACTTTTATAATTCAAAGAGAAACCAGATTATTATATAATACAGCAATATTTAAGATACTAATTTATAAGAGACTATATACGAGTAATTTCAGTTGAAACTTAAATATTCTGCATCTGCATTAAAATACTTTTGAATTTCTTAGGAAATGTCGCCGGTGCCCGTCGTAAAGTCCACGGCACCACCACACACCCCACGCTTGGCGAGCGCATCCCGTCGCTCTACCATCCAGGAGACCTCTTTTAGCAACCAAATCGACTCCGATGCCGTTGTGACCAAGATTCAGAATATGTTTCCCACCGCCGAGGAGAACCATATTCGTTTGCTACTCAAAAGGTTAGCGGATTCATTCGATCCTTCACTTTACTGCTGTCACACACTCTTGTTCTTCTTCTTCTTATGCTTCTTCCTCTTCTTCTTCTTCTTCTTCCATCCTGTTAACTCACACCGTGATAATATTCTCTAAACACTGTGCAATTTTTTCTCTTCTCATCTCTTTTGCATTCTCTCGTGCTTTCTTACGATAACAACAACAACAATAATAACACTTAAAATAATGTCACCAACGTCATCACATCACTACACTTCATCACCGCTTTAAAAAACCTCACCGCTAACTACTCACTCTATATTTATCACAAATAATACTGAACCAATGAATATGAATTAAAAATAATGAACTGAATTGATGCAAATGAATACAAATCAATGAAAATAAAATAAAATAATCAATTGAATCGGCTGCAGATATTATAATCGTGAAGCTGTCGTTATTAGTGCCCTGCAGGTGGAGAAGCACCCGGTCACGATGCCAGGACCGTTTGTCACGCCTCCCGCCCAGCGCCATCTGTTCCACAGCAACTCTGCTTTCGTCATGACACCACCAACGCGTCGTCTTGAGTTGGCATCGACGAGTCGTGGTCACGCTTTGACCAGTGGATTTGGCGGCAGTGCTTCGCGTACAGCCAGTCCACTGCCAGGTGGCGGACGTTGCTTTGGTAGTGTCATGAGCATGCACAGTGGAGGAGGAGGAGGCAGCGGAGGTACCGGCATGGGACCAGCAGTTGCAGCCGCTGCTGTTCATGGCCTCTATGGACAAATGCCGTTTCACGGATCGCCACGATTTGGAGACCAGATGCGCAGCTCACCGAAACCACATTCTTCGCCGAAGATGAAATTGAGGTCGGCTGCATGAAAAGAAAAACGAAACCGAGTCGAAAGTTTTGCTAAAGAGTCGAGTCAGATCGGCAGATCCACACATGGGCTCGCTCTTGAAGAAACTTGACTTGTCTTTGTTATTGCACGCTGTTTCTTTGGTGTTTCTTTTCGTTGTTCTTTCTTGGTTTTGTTCCTTAATCTTTTGATTTGTTGAAGTTTTCAGACAACTTAAAGTGTTGTTTTCATTACTTGATCTTGTTTTTTTTTTTTTTTGATCCTTCGAGCCGAATTCGTTCTCTTGATTTGTGTAAAGAAAGAAAATTGAACACGAGTTGTTTCTTGCTTTTGTTTCTATACAACGAGGCTGGTGTAGAAATTCATATGGTTTGGCTATCATTTATTTAAGTTTTTCTCATTTGACTTAAGCTTCATTTGTTCTACAAATGTAGTTCGTATTTTATGTATATGTTTGTCATAATGTTTGTAGTTTTATTTTTATTTATATTATAATATAAAGACAAGACTTTTACTTATTTCAACAACAGGTACATGAAAAATATTTTTCCCAAAGCTGACGAGACACTGCTTCTGGACATTTTGGCCAACGCTGATAATAATGTCCAAACGGCTTCCGAGAAACTCATCTCGATGGGTTACGTCAAGCGTGATTTCGCTGTCCCAAAAGTGAACAAGTCATCAAGTGCAGATGAGAAACTGATACCATTGCG